>JAAAKG020143172.1:0-11840 GCA_010014905.2 Druon quercuslanigerum
TAGACACAAACTTTGGGAGTCCATACCAGTGGGCGCCAGGGTCCCCCCCCCCCCCCCCGCTAGCGTGTTACGTATTACGTGCAGTCTCACTAATAAATTTTTCTTTAAATCGTAACAGGGTGTTTGCAAATATCACTATCAGTCATCACAAAAGAACATAAATCCTTTAACCCTTTCTAGGTTGAAACGATTTTTTGTGGACTGTGTCCACTGTATGACAAAAGTGAACTTAAGTTTTTTCAAGGTAGTCCGACAGGAATCCCACCATAGTTGGCAATGCACCGTACTCGATCCTGTTCTAGAAGACTCGTGGGATAGCACTTTACAGTATTTTTTCCTTTTTTTGTATGTTTCCACTGTTTTGAAAAGAATGGACGGAAAGTGCTCGAGAATTGAGTGCGCGTCGAGTGAATACTGTCGCGTGTAAGGTGTAAAGACGAATAAAAACAAAAAGAGAGAGTAAAATGAAAAGAGAGAGGATTGTGATCGCAGGATGATAAACAATATGTGAGACCTGGTGCGAAGAAACCAGTCTCAGAACCAAAACATCGATTTTCCGGCTCCAAGGAAGAAAATTTAATTTTCTGGACTCAAAGTTGGGAGGTGATCTTTTGTGCTAATCAGGCTTCTTTTAATTGAAAATAAAAAAAATTAAATAAAAAAATAGAAAAATAAAATTCAAGTTCAATAATTTGTTTCAAACTTCAAGTGTAATAAGTCAATCTCTTCTCGACATTTAAGTCAATACAATAAAAAAAATGCGAGAACAAGAGACATTTTGGCACTAGGTTTACTTCTGAAATGTCGGAACTAGCCAAGATTATGAAAAATATTAGACTATTCCCAAATTTCGAGACGACGATACATTTAATACGTAAATATTATTTTCAAAACTATTATTTATACCATAATAGAAGGAGGGACAGGGGGATCAATAGTACAGTTTCATAATACACTCAACTCCCAATATAAGAACCCCCGTTTACGATATTCCTAGTACTGATCGCAGGTTGCGTCATGCGTCCAAATCCAACAGATATGATTTATAAAGCCCTATCTGTTTAGGTTTAGATTCCCCGATTTAGGGTCAAGGCCACTGCAAGCCATGCCCGAACCGATTTTATATCGGGAGTTGAGTTTAATTGAATCAGTTTTAAAATCACTTATATATTTCAGACTTCGCTCTTCCCCTATTCCCCTCTTTACCCCTTTTTTTAAACAATTCTTCTTTTTCTCCTGTTTTAAGAAACTTTCTTTCGTAGGGTCCAATTAGAAAATCCAATTCTTTTTTTTAAAGGTAATTTTGTTTGATTGAAAATTTAGCATTATATTACTATTTACTATTTGGTTAAAATTTAAGTCATTAGTTGAAAATGCAAATATTTTTTTAAGGACTCATCTTGTTTAATTAAAAATTCTACTACATAATTTTTCGAAAATTTAAATATTTTATGGAAAATAAAAATTTTTTAGATAGGGAGTCGTCTTTTTCGTTAAAAATTGCAACTGCTTGGTTATGAGTTAAATTACTTTGTTGAAAATTCATATCTTTTCCTAAAAATTTAACAATTTGGACAGAAAATTACCTCTTTGTTTGTTTTGTTTATGATTTATTTTCTGAGGTTTGAAATGCAGCAGCTTGCTTAAAAATTAATGCATTTTGTTGAAAATTCATCTTTAATATTATTCTTCCCTGCTCAAAATTTGTTTTATTTTTGGTTGAAATTTTATTTCTTTTAGTTAAAAATTCATGTATTTTGTCGAATATTCGCTTTTTTGTAGAAAATTAATCTACTTGCTTAAAAAATCATCTTCTTTGTTGGAAATTCAACTGTTTGATTAAAAGTATATCTATTTTGTTTGAGGATTCAATTATTTTGTTAAAAATCAGTCTTTTTTTAAAAATAAACTACTTATTTTAAAGTTGATCTGCTTTGGAAAAAATTAATTTTTTTATTGGTTGGAGATTTATTATTTTTGTCAAAAATTCGTACATTTTTTATTATTATTATACCATGAAGCCATCTAGAAGGATTTCAAATAAATTTATTTTAGATTGATCTAGAATGCCGTGTTATTATGGTAAAAATTAAAGCATTTATTTGAAAATATTTTAACTATTGTTTGACTTTTTTTATTTAATTCATCTGGTTAAAAATTATATTTGTTGTTGTTAAAAAGCAATTTTCAAACTAAAAGCTTAACTTATTTAATTTTTGGATTAAAAATGATCTTTTTTAGTTTAAAATTCAGCTATTTCTGTGAAAATTCTTTTAATTTGTTGAAACTTTGTCTATTGATAAAAAAATTATCTTTTTAGGTTGAAGCTTCAGCTAAGTTGTTAACGATTCTGATATTTTGATTTACGGGTAATTATTGTGTTGACAATTTAACTTCTTCCTTAAATTCATGTTTTTTAGTCCAAAATTCATCAACTTTTTTACAAAATCGTCCTTTATAATTTTTATCAATCTTTTTTGAGCAAAAAGTATTCTTTCTTGGATCAAAATTTATCTTTCTTGGTTGAAAATAATACTTTTGGTAAAAATACAAATTTTTGGTTAGCAAATTTAACTTTTTTATAAAAAATTCTCTTTGTGGTTTGAAAAGTCAACTTTTTTATAAATACTGCAACTACTTGGTTTCAAGTTAATTTAATTCCTTAAAAATTGATGTATTTTGTTAAAAGTTCATCTTTTTCATAGAACATTATTTTTCCTTGCTCAAAATTTGTTCCATTTTTGTTTCAAATTTTATTTCTTTTAGTTAAAAATTCATTTATTTTTGTCGAATATTCGCCTTTGTGGTAGACAATTCATCTACTTGCTTAAAAAATCATCTTCTTGGTTGGAAATTCAACTATTTGGTTGAAAATTTATCTATTTTTATTGATGATTCAATTATTTTGTTGAAAATCAGCATTTTTGCAAAAATCAACTACTTGTTTTCTAGTTGATCTGCTTTGCAAAAAATTAATTTTTTTATTGTTTGGAGATTTTAGCTAAAATTTCAACTGGTGGAAAATTAACTTCTTTTTTAATTCATACGTTTTTTATTATTATTATACCATAAAGTAATTTACAAGGATTTTAAATGAATTTCTTTTAGATTGATCTAGAATTCCGCGTTATTTTAATGTAAATTAAAGAATTTATTTAAAAATAATTTAACTATTCTTTGACTTTTTTTATTTAACTTATCTAGTTAAAAATTACTTCTTCGTTTGTTGAATAATAAATAAATTTTAAACTGAAAGCTTAACTTTTTTAATTTTTGGATTAAAAATGATATTTTTTAGTTTAAAATTCAGCTATTTCTGTGAAAATTCGTTTAACTTGTTGAAACTTTGGTTATTAGTGGAAAATTTATGTTTTTAGGTTAAAGCTTTAGCTAAGTTGTTAACAATTCTGATATTTTGATTTATGGTTAATGATTTCGTTTAGAATTTATCTCCTTTCTTAAATTCATGTTTTTTTATTCAAAATTCAACGACTTTTTTTACAAAGTCGTCCTTTTTGAATAATAGTCATCTTTTTTGATAAAAAAAGTAATGTTTTTTGGCTAAAAATTCATCTTTCTTTGAAAATAATATTTTATGTGTAAATAAAAATTTTTGGTTTGCAAATTTAACTTTCTTACAAAAAATTCTCTTTGCAAAATGAAAATGCAACTCTTTTGCAAAAGCTGCTTGGTTATAAGTTAAATTATTTTGTTAAAAATTGATGTATTTTGTTAGAAATTTATCTTTTTTACTGATAATTATTCTTCCTTGCTCAAAATTAATTTCATTTTTGATTAAAATTTTATTTATTTTAGTTAAAAATTCACGTATTTTGTTGAATATTGGCCTTGTTGTTAGAAAATTTACCTACTTGTTAAAAAAATCATATTCATGGTTAAAAATTCAACTATGTGGTTGAAAATTTATCTTTTTTGTTTGAGGATTCAATTATTTTACTGAAAATCAGCATTTTTTCAAAAATCAACTACTTGTTTTAAAGTTGATCTGCTTTGTAAAAAATTAATTTTTTGATTCTTTGGAGATTTATTATTTTTGTTAATAATTCAACTTGTAGAAAATTAACTTTTTTGTTTCAAATTCATACATTTTTTATTATCATTATACCATCACGCCGTTTAGAAGAATTTAAATGAATTTACTTTAGAGTGATCTAGAATTCCGTGTTATTTTGTTAAAAATTAGAGAATTTATTTGAAAATAATTCTACTATTCTTAAACCTTTTTTATTGAATTTATCTGGTTAAAAATTACATTTGTTGTTTTCTAAAAGCAATTTTAAAACTGAAACCGTAACTTATTTAATTTTTGGATTAAAAATGATATTTTTTAGTTAAAAATTAAGCTATTTCTGTGAAAATTCTTTTAATTTGTTGAAACTTTGTTTATTGGTAAAAAAATGATCTTTTTAGTTTAAAGCTTTAGCTTAGTTGTTAACGATTCTGATATTTTGATTTATGGTTAATTATTTTGTTGAGAATTTAACTCCTTTCTTAAATTCATTTTTTTCCAAATTTCAACAACTTTTTTTACAAAATTGGCCTTTTTAATTAATATTCATCTTTGTTATTCAAAAAAGTAATCTTTCTTGGCTAAAAATTTATCTTTGTTGGTTGGAAATAACATTTTTGTTGAAAATACAAATTTTTTGTTAGGAATTTTAACTTTCTTATAAAAAATACTCTTTGCGGATTGAAAATTCAACTCTTTTATAAAAAATGCAACTACTTGTTTATAAGTTAAATTAATTAGTCAAAATTTGTTTCATTTTTCGTTATAATTTTATTTATTTTAGTTAAAAACTCACGTATTTCGTCGAATATTCGCCTTTTTGTTACAAAATTATCTACTTGTTAGAAAAATCATCTTCTTGGTAGAAAATTCAACTATGTGGTTGAAAATTTATATTTTTTGTTTGAGGTTTCAATTATTTTGTTAAAAATCCGCATTTTTGAACAATTAAGTACTTGTTTTAAAGTCGATCTGCTTTGTAAAAAATTAATTTTTTGATCATTTGAAGATTCATTATTTTAGTTAAAAATTCAAATGGTGGAAAATTAACTTTTGGTTTAAAATTTCTACATTTTTTATTATTATTGTACCATACAGCCATTTAGAAGGATTTTAAATGAATTTATTTTAGATTGATCTAGAATTCCGTGTTCTTTTGGAGAAATTTAAAGAATTTATTTGAAAATAATTTAACTATTCTTTGACTTTTTTTATTTAACTCATCTGGTTAAAAATTGCTTCTTTGTTTGTTGAAAAATAAATTTTAATCTGAATGCCTAGCTTATTTTATTTTATTTTTTTTTTTTTTAATAAAAATGATCTTTTTTAGTTTAAAATTCAGCTATTCCTGTGAAAATTAGTTTAACTGGTTGAAACTTTGGTTATCAGTGGAAAATTTATTTTTTTTAGGGTAAAGCTTGAGCTAAGTTGTTTAGAATTCTGATATATTGATTTATGGTTAATTATTTTGTTGAAAATTTAACTCCTTTTTCAATACATGTTTTTTTTATCCAAAATTCAACGAATTTCTTACAAAGTCGTCCTTTTTGATTAATATTCATATTTTTTTTATAAAAAAGTAATGTTTCTTGGATAAAGATTTATCTTTCTTGGTTTAAAATAACACTTTTTGTAAAAATAAAAATTTCTTGCTTGCAAATTTAACTTTCTTATAAAAAATTTTCTTTGCAGGTTGAAAATTCAAATCTTTTATAAAAAATGCAACTACTTGATTATTAGTTAAATTAATTTAAATATTAATTGAAATGCTCAAAATTTGTTTTATTTTTGGTATTGAAATTTTATTTCTTTTAGTTAAAAATGCATTTCTTTTGTCGAATATTCTCCTTTTTGGTAGAAAATTAATTTACTCGCTTAAAAAATCATCTTCTTGGTTCGAAATTCAATTATTTTTTCGAAAATATATCTATTTTGTTTAAGGATTCAATTTTGTTGTTGTAAATTAACATTTTTTTAACAATCAACTACTTGTTTTAAAGTTGATCTGCTTTGTAAAAAATTAATTTTTTGATTATTTGGAGATTCATTATTTTTGCTAAAAATTCAACTGGTGGAAAATTAACTTTTTTGTTAAAAATTCATCAATTTTTAAATATTTTTGTACCATAAAGCTATTGAGAAGGATTTTAAATTAATTTATTTTAGATTGATCTAGAATTACGTGTTATTATGGTGAAAATTAGAGCAATAATTTGAAAATAATTTAACTGTTCTTTGACTTTTTTGATTAAATTCATCTGGTTAAAAATTACTTTTGTTGTTGTTAAAAAGTAATGTTTAAACTAATTGCCTAACTTGTTTTATTTTTGGATTAATATTTATCTTTTTAGGTTATATCTTTAGCTAATTTTTTAACGATTCTGATATTTTTATTATGGTTAATTATTTTGTTGAGAATTTATCTCCTTTCTTAAATCCATGTTTTTGGATCAAAAATTCAACGAATTTCTTACAAAATCGTCCTTTTTGATTAATATTCATCTTTTTTGATAAAAAAAATAATCGTCCTTGTTGATTATTATTCATCTGCTTTGATAAAAAAGTAATGTTTCTTGGTTAAAAATGTATCTTTCTTGGTTGAAAATAATATTTTTGGTGAAAATAAAAATTTTTGGTTAGCAAACTTAACTTTCTTCTAAAAAATCCTTTTTTCGGATTGAAAATTTAACTCTTTTATAAAAATTGCAACTTCTTTGCCGTTGCGGGGCGCGGGGTTCAAAATAGCCCCAAAATTCATGAAATTATTTCTTGAGCTATAACTTACAAGAATTTTATAACAACTACTTCTTTTTACCGTTTTTTCCTAAACCGATTTTTTTCTATTAAAAATCGAATGTTAATTTCAAAAGCCCAGGGTTCAATATCCGCCTCAATTCTGTTTTTTGATTGATGAAAAAAAAATTTTAATTGAAAGCTGACACCTAAAAAGAAAGTATTTTTCCTTGAAATCTAAGGATTCAAATCTATTAGCAATGTTTTCACATATCAAATCCAGTGATTTGCGATGGATTCTAATGAATGAGATGCACGTGCATAATTTTTTGAATCGCTCATGCGAAAATGGAAGTCCTTCCTGGGAGGACACGTGCAATTTCAGAAAAGTTGGGTATAAAGAAAAGAGAGTTATGAGGGCTACCCTTGAATACGGACCATTATTCCAGTCGATAAAGCGATTCGCCCGCACTCACGAAATTATGCTTCTTCTACTTAGCATCGGCGAGCGTTTTGTCAATGGCGAGGGACGGACATATATGTATATATTCACGGAAATTTGAAAAATCGTAAATGTTAGAAAAAGGAATAGAGCAGAAAATCAAGGAAATATAAGAGCAGGAATTGCTGCGATAAAGCGTTTTATGCTTTGAGAAAAAAAATTATTCTTGTTAACAGTATAGAGATAGGAATAGGATCTTGGATCGTCCTGCTTAAAATAAAAAGATAGAGATCCTATCTATTTGGATAATTTCGAATCTTTATGATAGAAAGAGATTGAGAAAATTTATCCCATTCTATCTCTTTTTCGAATTTCATTCACGTCTATCTTTTTTAATTCCACCTTCTCTATCTCATCCTATTCTTTGTCTACCATGTATACATTTTTCTGCCTGCTGGCGACTTAAATTTCCATTGATTTTTTTTATCCCCTCTTCTCTGCACTGTAAAAAAATTTGGGCATTTTCCCAACTTTTCCTCAGGAAAAATTCCCAAATTTAGTTGGGAAAGTGGGTTTTCCCTGATAAGCTTAGTAATTTTCCCAATGTTTTGGAAATATTTTTTCAATGAGCGCAATATTTCTCAGGCAGCTAGAAATTTCGCCGAAATGATAGGGAATTGAGAATACCCTTTAAAAATAGTCAATTTTGCGCAACTTAATGGTACTTTTTCCATGGAACATAAGAAAATTCAAACTTTTCTTTAAAAAAAAAAAACAAAAAAACTCGACAAACATCAAACCTGAGAATAATACCTCAAATATTCGTATTAACCTGTAAATATTATTGAACTTATTCTATTATCTCATTGTTCTTTTGCATATCAAATTATTGATTTGATCAAATAAATGATTAATGACCGAATAAATGATCAAAGAATCATACAATTCGATTATATTTTGTTTAAATTTTTTTATTTTGATTTATTTGTGCATATGCCACGCGGTTACACCATGCCCGGACAACAAAGAAAGAAACCAATTAAATCATAATATAAATTATCGAAAATAAACCCAGATGATTATTAATTGTGTAAAATAGTTACTTAATTAGTTTATATAGAGTTCATATATATCATCGATGCTATATGCGGCATACTTCACTGCTCTCTAATGGTCGTCTCCTTCAATAGTAATATATTTATAAAATAATATATTTATATAATTATATTAAAAACATTCGTTTTAATTCGTTCGTAATGTCATATGGAATCTTTTCAGGGCTATTACTAATAAATCCAATCGTTTTCAGTTTTCCAGATTGAATACAACTATTACTATTGAATACACAATAATTTTATGAAAATATTTTACTCTTTTTAACAAAAAAATTCGTTTTTTGGTAGCATTTGTCGAGGTGTCAAATGTCAATTTTTACCATTTGAGTATAGCTGATTTTCAGATTTATTCAGAGTGACCATGATGAAAAATTTTTGTTCTCACTTTTTTCATATAAGCTTGTTAACTTGTATGAACCTAACAATAAAAAATAAAAAATAAGCTTTCCATGCATAGAAAATTAAAAATATTATTAAATTATCAGTCGTCTCTTCCAATATTAATATATGTCTAAAATAATATATTAATATAAATATATTAAAAACATTCTTTTTAATTCACTTGTAATGTTATATAGAATATTTTCAGGGCTAGTACCAATAAATCTAATCATTTTCAGCTTTCCATGCTGCATTTGTTTATTTTTTATTATTATTCATCATTTATATTAATTTATTAAAAATTTCCTTGAAAAAGTGAGTAACAATTTACAATAATAGTGATGCATTACTACACAACTACACAATAATTTTATAAAAATATCGTACTCTCTTCTAAAAAAAAGTTCGTTTTTTTGGTAGCATTTGTTGAAGTGTCAAATGTGAATTTTTACCATTTGAGTAAAGTTGATTTGCAGATTTAGTCAGAGTGACCATGACTACTTGCGGATATCTCGATTTCGCTTGGAAGTAATCATAATATGTATGAGAGGAGAAAGAGAAATCCAACCAAGCGCGCAAAACGTACCTAGCACCTAGTTTTCTCATTGGAATTGCAATAAGCTTGCTTCTCATATGAACTGTATGTATTACGCCCCCTCCAACGAGGTAAAAATATCTTCTGGGTACATTAAGACAAAATGGACAATTTTTCTAAATATTTTTTACAACAAATTCTCTTTAACTAGACAGTCCAAAATTTCTGTAGAATTTTTCAGAGACGCGTCACTAAAGCTTTATGCAGAAACCGTTTCTAAATTTTTCTAAACTGGAACAGAAATTTCGGCAACGGTAACTGTTTAAGCTTTAGCCACATGTTTCAGAAAATTCTGTTACAATTTAGTAATTTCATAGAATAGTATAGTATAGTATATTATAGTACAAAACCTAAACATTTACGTATTCATCTGCATATAAACTTTGCTCACATATACTCATACTATAATTTATATTTTAAGAAAAACATATACTAGAAATTTATGTTAAAATTAATGAACCTCACAGAAAAAACTAAATTTAAATTTTTTTGCATGTACAATTTTCCGCTGTTAAACTTTACATGCTATGTGGTGAATGTTTATCATGCGATGGAATAAAAGCTGCCGTCTACTGCGTCCTTAGCAACAATAAGAAAACAACAAAATATGAGTGAATTGGAGCTATAAATCAGGATACTATAATTAAAACAACTTTTTGTTTACTTAATTATTATTTTTAAAATAATTATAATCATCAGGAACGCATTCAAACGCATTTTATGTGAATGCAAATAAAGAACTTGGCACAACAACTATCTTATATTATAGAACAAAACGAAAAATAGGAATCAAATTAATTTTGAAGTTGGGGGATTAATAAGTTTTATAATAAAATAAATAAGCTTTATCTTTGATTTATTTTAGAATAAAATTGAAATTAAATATTAATTATAAAAAATTAAATCCTAATATATAAGTATATTTCAAATTTTTATTTAAAAACAGTTTCATGAATAAAATGTCAGGACGGAAATTCCTATCTCACAACTTGTGAACTATGGTTTAGATCATAGTGAATATGGAAATTTTTCAGCTGGGTGTAAAACAATTTATTTTCAGTCACGAAAATTATATTTTTATTAGTCTGTGATAGGTGCAATTATTTAAAAAATGAAATTGTAATAATTGCAATATTTTTAAACTCTTTTTCCTGATTTCTATATCCATTTCATGGATAGTTCCATGCTCCTTTCACTGCTGTCAACTACATAGCAGACGACATTTTTTTAACTCGAATTTATACTGTTTTTTTCAGAAAAAAATTCCGTCATCTTGAAAAACTGTAAATGGATTAAAATTATTTATTTAATAATTATTTTATTGATATTCCTGTTAACAGTTCGTATATTTTACATATACATAACGACGTATAATAATTAATATTTAATTAGAAAATCAGAGTTTAAAATATTTTAACCCTTTCAGGGGCACAATTTTCTGCTGCACCTGTTTCAGATCTGATAGTGCATATAAGGGTTTTCGAGGTTGCTGATTACAAATCTGATGTCAGATTTTCCAAATTCAAAATGGCCGATTCAAAATGGTGGACATAATTTTCAAAAATTAGTCTATAAATATAAAAATTTGTAAATATGGGTTTTCGGGGTCGCTGATTACGAATCTGAAGTCAGATTTTTAAAATTCAAAAGGGCGGATTCAAAATGGCGGACGTAATTTTCAAAAATTTGCGTATAAAAATTAAAATTCGTATATATGGGTTTTTAAGGTCGCTGATTTCGAATCTAAAGTCAGATTTTCGAGATTCAAAATTTCGGATTCTATGTGACGGACAAAAAAATTTGTTTGTACGGTAACTGATCACGCATATGGTGAACAAAATTACAAAATGAAGATTATGAATTTGAAGTTGTGAATAAAAATGTTGAAAATTCTATCAACAGAATATTTCACGCACATTTTTATCTAAATTTTTCTGAATATGAATTTGGCGTTTATCGTCATGTAGATTAAAATAATTTCTTATTTATGGTATTCAGCAAAGCAGTTTTTCTTCGCATTGATGCATAAAGTAACGTTGCATGTTGTGCAAAAGAATTGTGATCGAACTCGATTGGTTTTAGCACTACAAAATGTACAATTTTTGGAGGATCCTTCATACACACCAGGCAAGTGTTTCTGTTCTGACGTTCTGATATTTTCACGTGTTTTAATTTTTTTAGGCAGGAATACTAAATGTAAACGCTGAATTCTGACGCTGGATGCGTAATCAGCGACCTCAAAACCCCCTATACAAGTAATATCACCTGAAATAATTGAATTTTGTGAATTTTTCTAATAACAGGCCGCCATATTATATCCGCCATTTTGAATTTTTAAAATCTGACACTGGATTCGTAATAAGCGACCTCAACAACCCCTATACAAGTAAAACCACCAGAAATAATTGAATTTTGTTAATTTTTCTTATATCAGGCCGACATATTATATCCGCCATTTTGAATCTTTAAAATCTGACACTCGATTCGTAATAAGCGACCTCAAAAACCCCTATACAAGTAAGATCACCTGAAATAATTGAATTT
>JAAAKG020143172.1:11940-33565 GCA_010014905.2 Druon quercuslanigerum
ATAAGCGACCTCAAAAACCCCTATACAAGTAAGATCACCTGAAATAATTGAATTTTGTTAATTTTTCTTATATCAGGACGACATATTGGATCCGCCATTTTGAATTTTGTTAATCTAACACTGCATTCGTAATTAGTGACCTTAAAAACCTTCGTGTACCAAATATCAGTAAATTTGGTTGTAAAATAAACTCATAGCCGAATTTGATTTAAAATCCCTACATTTTTTTATTGTTAATTGTTTAAAACTAATTATATATAGTAATTAATAAATTAATTAATTATATATAGATATTATATACCTTATTCAATAAAAAAATATTAGAGCGATCTAGAGCTTAAATTATTCAAGCTATACAGAAAAAACCGAGAAAAACCACTAAAGTGGCACCTGCCCCTGACAGGGTTAAGCTGTAGCTTATGAGTATGGTTTTTTCATCGACTATCAACTTAATGTTTTGGATGTAGGTGTTCGATACTACGTAGCGTTAGAAATTTTATTTGTAATATAATGTTTAAAAATGCAATTTATATATTCACTCTAAATAGGACCATTAATATTTAAAGTCAAAATACTCGCAATCAATTAATGTTTATTTTTTAATACCTTTTTTGCCATATAAATTAAAATTTTAACTCAATTAAATATTCAGCAGGTAATAGAAAGAGTCTATGCGGGGCCCTAATGATCGTCGCGCGATTAAAGGAATTTTTTGAAATTTTGTGAAATCTTTAGAAATCTTTAAAATATTTTTAAATCAGTAAAATTTTTAATATTATGTGAAATATTTTTAAATATTTATCTCTTATTTACAGTCTTTAGAAATTATTTTAAATTGTTAAAAATATTATTTCTAAAGTTCTTAAAATCTCATATAATTCTTTGAAATCTTTAATTTGCCCTAAAATCTTATCAAATCATTTTTATTTCATCGAAATCTTTTAAAATCACTTAAAATAATTTGAAGTATTAAAGTATTTTGAAATATCTCAGACAATTTAAGGTTTTTAAACAAATTTACCAAAGAGATCTTAAGACATTTTTTGAAGGTGGAATCTTAAGTAATCTTTGAAATATTCTTAGATCAAGAAAAATGCATAAATATTCTGTGAAAATCTTGTTAATATTTGACCAATCTTTACATTTTATATAAATTATTTAAGATCGCTTAAAATATTATTTTTATTCATCGAAATCTCTTAATATAACTTGAAATAATTTGAAATACTTTAAAACCTTTAAAATTTTAAAAATTTCCAAACTCAAAGATATCTACTCAAATATTTTAAGTTTTCTGAAATCTCTTAAATATTTTCTTATTTGATCAAACTAACTTTTATTATCTTATCAAATTATATAATTTAATATATGTATTTATAAGGACAATGAAGTATTTCGCCACTGTATTATTATTATTATTATTACACCATTAAGCCGTTTACCTTTCGGGGTAGGCGTGACTTACTCGGTGGGGAAGGGAGTAGTCTGAGGAAGGGGTTATAGAATTTTTAGATTGATCTAGAAAATAGTCCCCCCGAAAATAGTCTCTCAAAGGGTCTATGATCCCGCCTGCCTCATATTGCTTTACTATTTCTCATGTTGCCGAACTCTGTACTTTTATTTCCCTTCACTACTTTATAAAGCAGTTTCTTGCATCCTTCAAAGTTGTTTTGCATTTTATTCTCTGTAACTATTACAAATTAAATTAACAGTATTTGTGAAATAATTCAAAATTAGTAACTGACTTTATTTTTTTAAGTTTCAAATAAATAAATGAATCAAATTAAAATAATTTCAAATGCCAGACAGGTTTTCAACAATAATTAGAAGGAGATTTTCGAGATATTCCGTTATACCACTTTTTTTGATCAATTCTTGGCTTTTCTTCTCGAAGTTTCGGGACGGCTATTCCATACCCTTTTTTAACTTTTATAACTTCAGAAGTTTTTTCCAAAAATATATAGATATTAAGTCGTACAATTTTGATGTTCATTTTTTAATTCCTGGATTATGAAAACTAAAATTGGGATTTTTAAGTCGCCGAAGTTTAGAAAGAAAAATTTATTTACGATATAATCCACTTTTACGGAAATATAATGTTTAATATCGAATGAACTAGAAGTTCATTAAAAAAACGGTAATAAATTAACATCTAAATGCGCTTTTTCATTTGCTTTTGTAACATCTTAACAAAACTAACCCGTATATTTTTTTATGAACCCATTTTGCAGCAAAAAATTTAAAAACCTACCAACCCCATTCCATCAATATGAAGACAGACTCAGGGGTTGTTTTAGCCTGGACGAATAATATTCGCGGTATTTTTCCTTTGCCTTCTTGAATTATTTTACGATTCATGTTTCGAATTGACTCACAAAATAGAAAAGCGAAACGAGAGAAATGTTATTGTACAGGGGATCAGCTGAATATACCTTGGAGGTAAAACTTTGTATTTTTCTTGCGCATAGTAAATAACTGCTTCGAAAATATGTAAACAAATATTTTTATTTGTGCAAAAAAATACGTCAGAAGCAATTTATTTTCATTTTCTTAAGAAATCAGGGTGGCGAGTGGCGACTTGGCCGGGAAAGCATGAAATGACCTTAGTCAAATTTTCTGAAAATTCAAGTTTTAATTATTTTAATAATTTTGGTCAATTATTTATTCATTTACGGTTTATAGATCTTGGATATTTTAGATTATTTCAGTTGGAACTAAATGAATTATAATTTATTATTGTTCAAGCGTGTCTATTTTTGTTAACAATAAGAAATTTGTTTCTATTATAAGAAAAGCCTTTTGCCATTTGTTCCTCTGAGAGATTTTTTTCGCTTGCTTAGTTTGGTAATCGAATTGATGATATTCAAAACATAGATAAGCAATTATTTTCCCTTTTTTTTTTTAAATTGGTTTATCCATTTGTATTTGCTCACTCCTCATTTTTCCTGAACTTAACAGGGAATTTTAGAAAATAATTATTGTTTTTTTCTTCACGGAGTTCCCGCAAAGAAATATAATTTAACTTGAAACAGGGTATTTTCAAAATGATACGGAAATTTTTTTAACAATTATCATTCGGACTTAGAAAAAAGGAGTTTTACAAATCCCTATTCAAATTGTTAAAAATTCAACTAACTTCGTTTAAAAATGAAGCTCTTTTGTTAAAAATTATTTGTTTGTGTTTAAAGATTGATTTATTTTTGAAAATGTAACTACTTTGTAGAAATACGTTTTTGTAACAACAATTGGACTATTTTGGTAGAAAATTGATCTATTTGACTAAAAATCCGTTTTTTAAATTAAAAATTAGATTTTTAACGTAAATCCAACTATTCTAATTTTAGTTGTAAACTTATATTTTTTGGTTGAAAACCGAACTGTTTGGTTGAAAAGTATTATTTTTTATTATGAAAAATTAAACCATTTGTTTAAAAATTGATGTGCTTTATCCAAAATAATAAAACTTTCAATCAAATAATAATCTTTAACCGAAAAAGATGAAATCTTAACAGGAAATTTAATATTGGACCGGCTGAATACTTTTCCGTGAAATTACTAGAGAGATCGAGAAAAGATTTTTTTATCAGAATTACATGCATTATTATGCCACGCATTACAAGTCAAATTTTTCAATGAATCTGTATTATTATAAAAGAAAAAAAGAATTTTTTGGCGTCTTCAGAGACTGGATAGAGCCATGAATTAAAAATTTATTTGATTAAATTTTTTCTGATTTTTTTCAGAATTTTTTTAATGTCCTGCAAAAGCATGTATTGAATTTTTACAGGCATAAAATTATCCCGTTTTATATTACCATAATTGTTAATAATATAAAGAACATTTTATAACACTTTCAAGCAAAATAACAATTTTTCCTAATGTGAAAACTCCTGTGAATAAAACCAAGAATTCAGCGACCAAATTTAGACAACTAGCATAAATTATTTTTATTTAAATTTAAAAAACGTTGAAAATTTTCCTAAAAAGAAAAGAAAAAAGTTTCTTTTTTTGGAAAAAAATAAAAATGGGAGAAGAAAAATGAGAAGTCAACGAATCAAAGCCCCTTCCTTTTCCTTTTTATTTATTTCGTCTTTATTATTTTTATTATTATCAAATCGTAATAAAAAAAACAATAATAAAAAATAATCACCAAAGTTGGGGCACGCACACAGCATCATAGTCACGGCAAAAAAATAACTATGGAAAAATATCAGTAAGCCGGAATAGCAACGGAACCACGACGCTCTCTTTCTGATACCTGAGAAATAAGTGAGGGTCAATTTAAAAACTGATTCTGACAAGCCAAATAAGATCAATGCCAGTATGATTATTTATATTTAGCAACAAGTTTTCATCAATCTTGATCTTCCTTGACTTTCTCTATTTCACTATTTCACATTTGAGCCAGTAAGAGAGCATCGTGGTTTCGTTGCAGTTCCTGCCTGCTCGATTTTTTTAAACATTACTTTTCTCCTTGATAAGAATGCTGTATGAGTGCTGAAACGTTAGTAATCATGTTTTACAAAAGTCTGTTAATTGCGATGTGATAATAAAAAAATAAAAAAAGATGAAAGAAATCATTTTTTTCTCTTATTTTTTAGGAAAATTGTTATCTTTTTTTAAGTTTCAAAAGGAACAATTTATGGTTTTTGTCCAAATTGGCTGGTTGGATTATGGTTGGATTTCGTTATTCGTCATTA
Organism: Druon quercuslanigerum; assembly: GCA_010014905.2. Lineage (NCBI taxonomy): Eukaryota > Metazoa > Arthropoda > Insecta > Hymenoptera > Cynipidae > Druon > Druon quercuslanigerum. The sequence continues at coordinate 16,641 of JAAAKG020143172.1, forward strand.
ATAGGATTGTATATTTTATTTTAATCTTGTTTAAATTTCTTTGATTTTAATTTTTTTTACTTATTTCACTTTTTTATAGAATAAGTAATCTGTTTGAATTTACTTATTGAATTTAGCAATTATAACACTCAATGTCAATGTCAATGTCAATTAATATTTTTCTTAAAAATGTGTAAAAATTTTCATCAAATGATGTGAAATGGTGGTCATGTATGCATACACAATTGTACGTTTTGTACATACAATTTGAAGACATTAAGGAAATAAACAAAAAAGGAATAAAAAAGACAAAAAATTATTTTAAAAAAAATTATTTTAGACTGACATATGACTCCTCGAACTCATGACAGGCAATTGATATCGAGAATCATATTATTCTAATGCGTAATTTGCTGTCAGATGAAAAATCCGAAATCTGTATAAAAGCGTCGCATATCCTTTTGATCTAATTTCGATATCAAATTGATCAACTGACCTCTACTGTATGTTTTCATAACGATAGAAAATCTAAATTCGATCTATAACTAACAAAGGCTTTCTTCCCATAGATTAGCCTCGGAAATTTTCCATAAAATTATTATATATTTAGGATACCAGGAAAAATGTTGATACAATATCCTTTTGAGCATAAAAATCCTTTTTCTAGGAATTTCGTAATGATACCCTGTTTATTGTATACAAGGCTCAAGTAAAGTGCAATAATCTAGCTAATTTGACAGAGGAACGTCGATTGTCGAAGAAAGAATCGAAATGCTTTCGGCGATGCCCTCTTAGCCGCCATTCAAGCATCAGCATTAAGGAATCCAATATCGCCAGATTGAAGAGCTAGTGGAACAGGGTGAGAGGGTAATTTGACTCCAGAATCTTTGATCCTGGATCTTCTTGGAAAGACATTTCGCTTTTGATTCGTCCAAATAATATGAGGATACTGTTTCACAGTAAATGCTAGTTGATCAATTTAATCCCGAAATTGGATCAAAATGATATGCAACGCTTTTACACAGATTTCGGAATTTTTATTTCATTAGCAAATGGCGCATCAGAATAATTTGATTCTCAAGTTTAATTGCCAGCTATAAATTTTCCTGGGTAGCAACTGTCGAGTGTTAGTTTTTATGCCAAAACCAAGTCTATGTCCGGAAAGTATCCGACATTGTGTTCTAACTTTATACCTAGTTGTGCTATTGCCAAAAACAGGTAACTATCATTTAGAGGGACCTCTGTGAGGCTCCCTAGTACGTGAAATGCACCAGAAAATTTTTAGTTGACTAGTGTAAGCTGTTGCGTTAATGTCTAACCACGTACGCGTCACATCTTCGGATGACGCAATGCACAGAATGAAGGATTTGCATTAAATTTGGCCAAAATCCTTGGTTGCTAATGTTCAGAAACTATTAGTTATGACTCAAAAAGTGTATACTGGTGAGTACATGAGTGATACTCAAATTACAAAGTGTCTCAGGCGATTTAAAGGCTGTTGTTCTTTTGTGGAATGTGATACTCACTCTAGCAGGCATACGAGGGCCAAAAAACATATACATATGAAACCAATATGAATGCTCATTATTGGAAATTCTCGAATAATTCTGTGCCCGATTTGTGGGAAATTCATTGCAGCTTATTCAGCAATTTCTGGTGAAACACGATCGATGGCCGAAGCTTGTGTCTTTTAAATGGGAGTAATTTGTAGGGGATATCATCGACATCCAAAATTAACTCTTACTTCACGTATACCACAAGGTCTGATACTTTACAGACAGACCTCCTACTTGCACTTTGAAATTTTAAGACTGAACCTTCGAACAAAATGTCGAAATTTTTTTTAACAAAAAAAGATTTAATTTTGACAAATATTTGAACTAGGTAAATCTAAAGAAACAATTTTTGACTGTTAACAAAATAGTTTCTAAAGCTATTTAATAGCCCAATATAGGAAATTTCGAATTTTTCTCCCAACCTTAAATTCAACATTTCCTAAAACTTTCTTTGTTGACCTAGGAAGTTGCAAATCTTTTATAAGTGGGAGTTGAAACTAGTTACATCTATAGAAACACTTTTGTTGAGCCGCTTTGTTAAAAATTCGTATTTTTTTCTGTAGAAAATTATTTTTTTTAAATTAAAATTTCACTATGCCATTTCGGGTTAATAACTTGTGTTTTATAATAAGAATTTAACAATTTGGTTAAACATTCATGAATTTTTTCTCAGTTTGCCTTTTTTGGAAAAAGTTAACCTTCTTGGTTAAAAATTTATCTTTTTGGTTGAAATTTAACTAATTTGTTGAAAATTTCTTTTTTTTGCTTTAAAAAAGAATTTTTTAACTCAGAACTTACAAATTTTATTTAAATATTTATTATTTAGTTGAAAATTCATCACTTTGGTTAAAAATTAGCCTACGTTGTTGAAAATTCGTTATTATAGTGAAAATTAATTTTTTTATTTTTAAAGTTAATTATTACATTTTGGGTGACAATTGATTTTTTTTCACTAAAAAATCTACTACTATTTAGATTTATTCCATTCAGATAAGAATTCATCCCTCTGGTTAAAAATTTAATTATTTTGTTGAAGATTCGTTTTTTTTTCTTTGTAAATTTTATTTTAATTGAAAATTTTACTTTTTTATTTTTGGTTGAATATTTATCTACTTGGTTAAAAGTTGAACTTCCTGTTCAAATTTAGTATTTTTTGTTGTTATGATTCATAATTTTAGTTTTTTAAATTCACATCTTTGGTTGAAAATGTAACTACTTTGTTGAAAGTTCCTTTTCTTTGGCTGAAAATGAATTTTTTAGTTAATAATTTAATTATTTCATTGTTACTGAAAATTTTTTTTTGGTTGTAACATTTTTTTTAGTTAAAAATTGAACTATTTGTTTAAAAACTCGTATTTTTAAGTTGGATTTAGCTATTTTTGTTTTTATTTTGTTTTATTGATAACTCGGGCTTTTCGGTTGAAATTTCAACTACTTGTTTGAAAGTTTATTATCTTGGTGAACAAACTCTTATTTTTCTTTAAAAATTTATTGTATTAACAGAAAGTTCATCCCATCGGTTAAAAATTCTATTCCTTTGTTAAAAATTCGTTGTTTAAAAAAAAAATTTCACTGAAAATTTTACAATTTCATTTTTTTTGCACAATTTTTTGCTTTGGTTAAAAATGTAATATAAAGGGTGTTATCTTATTGTTATATAATGGGTTATAGAATTTTTAGATTGATTCTCATATTATTAATTTAAATAACACGGTCGTTCATCAGAAGTTGAAAAATATAATTTTTTAATTGAAAATTAAAAAATCATTTACTTTGCGTCGTCATTTATTATCATTTTAAATTAAAATCATTTTTTCATAGAAACTTGACGAATTGTAGTTGTAAATTCAACGATTAGGTCTAAAAGTGAAATATTCGGTTGAAAATTTGACTATTTTAATAAAAATGTACTTTTTCTGATTGAAAATTAATTTTTTTAACTGAAATTTTAACCTATCCATTTTTGGTTGAATTATTTGTTTGTTTAAAGCTTATGTTTTTTGGTTAAAATTTGTCTTTTTGATAGCAAATTAATCTTTGGGATTAAAAAATCATCTGTATGTTTTAAAAATAAACTGCATGGCTAAAGGTAGTACTGCTTTGTTGAAAATTAACTTTTGTTGTAGAGGATTAATAATTGTAATTGTGAATTCATCTTTTCAATGGAAAATTGAACTATTTTGTTAAAAGTAATTTTATATAATTGAAAATTTAACCATTTTTTTTTGTGGGATATTTATCGTTTTTGGTTGAAAATTAAAAATATTTAGCTAAAAACTGTTCTTTTTTATTTAAAAATATACGTAGTTTGTTGAAAATTTAACATTTTCTAAATCATTTTAAGTTTACTCTAAGGCCAAGTAAACAGCACCCAGGGGTCACGAGATTTAAAAACCAAATTAGAGCGTCCTAAAACTTTCTTTGCACAAAAAAGCCAAAAAAAGTTATAAGAATGTTTCCAAAATCATCCAGAGTCAGGTCCAATATTGATGTAAATTTTAAAAACGTCTAATGTTTCAAATACTTTCGAAAAACGAACTTGTCACATTGGGTGTTAAGGGAACGCTATCTGAAGAAATCGTGGACGTTTTTGAGACAAGTTCTTTAACGAATGTGACAACTAAGATACCATGCTAAAAATTTTTTAACGAAGGATATTTACCATATTCAAATCTCAAAATCGAGAACTTACAATTGTTCGTGATTTGTAAAATTTTTTCGAATTTTTAGTTTCGTTTCTTTTCCCATTGGATCTGATGATATAGTTGATCATTCCGAAGAAGAGAGTTCACAGGATGTTCGCAGTATTTCCCTCGATTTTTCTGTTCTTCTGATCGGTTCCTAGGAGCCAAGGGTTAGCGAAAAGAGAGCCAACCTCTGGAACCAATAAAAATGCTCGACATTCTCTCGGTCTAACGGCTCATTCGTTTGTCCGTTTGTCTGTCGTTTCATCCTCTGATGGGAGCACGCGAGCACGCGCCTCCAACTTCTTGGAGGACTTCTTACTTCGCGACTTTATTTCTGCCATGCTGTCCCTCTTTTTCCTCTCTGCTTTCTCTTCCTCTCTCTAGAAAACTACCCTCCTTCCACTTTGCCTCTTCTTTTCCCGGGATCGAGCCCATCAAAGACTAACCAAATATTTGGCCAGGTCCTCGTCGCACTCCCACGGGATGAGCCGCGGGACCACCCAACTCTTTAAACTGTATCTTCTTCAGTCCTCCTGCTGGCTTCCGGAAGACGCTTTGTATCAATACTCTTAGTCAAGTCCTGCTGGATTTTTCTACAATTGGACTGAAAATGTAATACTTGTTTGAACTGCGGTTTCAGGGGCGCTCTGTGTATTGAAAGATTCATCGGATATTGTAAATACGATTTGAGTTTGGTTTGAGATGTGAGGGGTTGATTCGGGGTTTAAATTGATTGGGTAGGGATTTTTTTCAATTGGTTGTTTGATTGAGTGCTTTATAGTTGCTCAAGTATACTACCTCTCAATCTAAGTACTATTGGTACACTGAAGCTGATCTCTATTCTATTTTTAAATACGAAGATTTTCATCTTTTCGAAATTCGGGATTAGTGGTCAACTATTTTTCATACGCTTGGCTAGTCCCGAATCTTCTAAGTTTAAAAGTGTCCCCGAAATCTTAGTTTGCTTCACTTTTTCCACCATTAACTTAGCGTAGCATTCTATGAGAAGTAATCTTATGAATACCACATTCATTCTAATCTACAGCAATCCGGAAGATACAAATGCATGCTCCTTGAGATGCTGTTTTGCTCTCTCATTTACACTCAGACCGACACCTTAACTATCATGTGATTCACTGTCTACTCCTGATCAGAGCTCGAGTCCGTTTTGTAATTACTCATTTTCTATTACTCTTCTGTCGCATTATTTTTTCTTTGTCTCAGGCAGACATAAAATGTTTGTTTGGATTCCCCCGATTTAGGATCAAAGCCAAGGCAAGCTATGCCCGAAACCGGTCTTATTTCGGGAGTTAAGTGGTTAAATAATAGCAACTTATTTTAATTAAAATTGACATAATACCTGTCAATAAAAATAATATATATTTTTTACAAAAATTTAGTTTGTTTAATTTTCTATTCATTGGTGAAAATTGATTAACATATACAAATAATTTCTTTATAACAGGAATAAAAAACCTATTTACTCAATAAACTGATCTCAGTTTTTTCTTTTAAATAAACCTCCGTAATATTTTTAATCGGTTCTTCAATAATATATAATAATAATAATAATAATAATAATAATAATAATCACTTGAATTTCCATCATTTCTATCAAGTTTGCTAAAATCCATAATTTTTAATAAAAAGATTTATAAAAATAAAGGTTTAAAATTAAAAATTACGAAAAGGTATCTCCCTACGTATAACTCCGCGCAATAAATTCCAAACACTTTCCACAATCATCACAACACCAATTGAGTAATATATTTAAAAAAAAATATTTTTCTTTTAAACACGCGATCATTGTTTTTAAAAGTCACATTAATCGCAGTTTAAAATTATGACATAGTTTCATATAAATGCATATTAAAAAATTAAGAATTGAATGTGGAAATATTAGAAAAATAGTCAATTTTTTCTTCTATATTTAAAATTGATAAAAAAGACAAGAAAATTGATCTTACGGTAAATACTTTTTTTGTTGAACTTTTTTTTATATAAAACACAGAAAGAAAGATCCCACGATCGAACTATTCCAGCTTCAATATTCAAAGTTATAAACAAATAATAATCTAAAACTGTTTGATATTAGCATAAAAATACTTTTAATTTAATTCTCCAGATTTTTTTTTTTAATTTGGAAACAATAATGTACTTCAAAGAATAACCCGATAGAAAAATCCAACTATTTTTAGTTGAAAATCAATTTTTTTAATTTAAAATTTTACTGTTATATTTTTAGTTGAAAATAATTTTATTGTGTTAATAATTCATCTTTTTAGAGAATGAATTGTGTTGGTTAAAAAATTTATGTTAAAAATTCATCTATATGGTTGTGGATAAGACTTTTTTTTTTAAATTCGTCTGGTTAAATTTGAGGGGTTGATAATTTTTGTTTTTGATGAAAATTAGTTTTTTAGATTAAAATTTAAATATTTCATTTTTAGTTGAAAACTTATCTTTTATAGTTAAAATTTTAACTATTTGTTTGAAATATCATATATATTTTGTTTAAAATTCATAATTTAAGTTTCAAATTCATCTATTTGGTTGTAACTTGACTTTTATGTTGAAAATTCAAATGGTTTGTGTGAAAATCAAAGCATGTGGCTAAAAGTTAATTTTGTTTATTAAAAATTTACCTAATTAGTAGAAGATTCAACTGTTTTATTAAAAATTGGTCTTTTTCGTTAAATTGAACTGGTAAATATTTCGTTTTTATTGTTACTGATATTAAGTTTTTTCAAATTCAATTTTAACTGTTATATTTTTAGTAAAAATGTATCTTTAATCGATTGAAATTCATCTATTTAGTTAAAAATTCAGCTTCTGGTATAAAATTATTCTACTTGATTGAAAATTTATCTTTTTGGATTAAAAATACAGCTGTTTGGTAGAATTCCAGGTTTAATATTCAATGTTATAAACAAATAATGTGCTAAAACTGCTCAATATTAGCATGAAAATACTTTTAATTAAATTTTCCAGATTTTTTAAATTTGAAAACAATAATATACTTCCAAGAATAACCCGATAGAAAAATCTAACTATTCTTTGTTAAAAATTATTATTTTTTAAGTGAAAGTTTACTGTTCTATTTTTAGTTTAAAATAATTGTATTTTGTTAATAAGTCATCTTTTTTTAGAATTAAATTATTAGGATTGATAATTTCTTTTTTTTATGAAAAAATTTTTTTTAACTTAAAATTTAACTCTTCCATTTTTAGTTGAAAACTTATCCTTGATAGTTAAAATTTAACTATTTGTTTGAAATGTCATATATATTTTGTCCAAAATTCATAATTTAAGTTGCAAATTTATTTATTTAGTTGTAATTTGACTTTTATGTTAAAAATTCATATGTTTTGTGTGAAAATTAGAGCATATGGCTAAAAGTTAATTTTGTTTATTAAAAATTTACTCAATTGGTTAAAGATTCAACTGTTTTATTAAAAATTCGTCTTTTTCGTTGAATTGAACTGTTAAATATTTCGTTTTTATTGTTACTGATATTAAGTTTTTTTTAAATTCAATTTTAACTGTTTTATTTTTAGTAAAAATGTATCTTTAATAGTTCAAAATTAAAATATTTGGTTAAAAATTCATCTTCTGGTACAAAATTAATCTACTTGGTTGAAAATTTATCATTGTGGATTAAAAATATATATGTTTCGTAGAATATTGACCTAATTTGTATAAATTTTAATTTTTTGTTAAAAATTCAACAACTTTGTTGAAGTAAACTTTTGTGTATTCAATAACTTTTCGTTCGTAAGTCCACAGTTAAAATAAACTGAATAGTCTATATTTTATAATCTATCGTTTTAAAAGAGATATGCATTTTACAGAATTTCGATATTTATTACTTGCATTAGAAAAAATTAATAAACGCAGATGTTATTTATTTTATTCATATCTGTTAAATATAATAATTGGTTAAATTATTTAACTCGTTTCAAGAATATAAAAACTATGTAACCGCAGAGCGCGTGCTTTGTGTGCATGCATTTATTGTTAGTAATTTTTTATTTGTCGCAAAAATTTAACTATGATAGGTGAGCTCGAAGATATATTTAATTAAATAGTTTACTCAGCTTAGAATTTATTATAAATAATTTACTTAATGTCTTTTTATTAATTTGTTTCAGAAAAATGTTTACTACATCTACTTTACGGAACCATGATCTTTATGGTAAGTAAATTAAATTTTTGTTTCTACCATAAATAATCTTTAAACCTCTTGTTCGATTTTTGAGTGGATTCGAGAAAATTTGAATGACGGGAGATACGCATGAAAATTTGAATAAAAATTTGAACGACCTGTTATACAAAAACTTGCCTAAATCTGAAAATTTTTGAATGTTTTTTCTTCTTCTTGCCACAGATAGAAAATCTATTGACAGCAAATAAACAAAATAATATTCTTTATTATACAAATATTGGGAAACTGGTTTTTCAATTTTTTTAGAGTTAAAGTAGAATAAAAATCGAGTAGAAAGGCAAAAAGCCATAGTACGGAAGCGAATCCTGTTTCTGTCTTTGTGGTTTTAAAGTTGGCAGGGTGAGGAGGAAGGTTGCTTCCTCTTTCTCATCTCTTTCTCTCCAGCATTGTGTACCATCTCTTTCGCTCTCGTTATCTCGAACATGTTATCCTGCCTTTCTTCGGAATTCCCTGCCATTCTACCATTGATTGATTTCTCGTTAATTAAAGAAGGGCCCCATACGAACACCCCTTCCTTCTCAAAGAGTACCAGGAATGAGCCGCGGAACACGCGTATACAAGAAAGTCGTGGTCAGGAAAAAGACGAATCGTTTCGATCCTTGCATGCCGATCGAGCAATTTCTCCCTCTTCCACTCCTGACCGCCGTGCCATCTCTGGTGTAACCAGAATCTTAGTTCTGCATGAGCTGAATCATGAATATTCATTAAGGCATCAACTGGCAGCAACTGGCATCAACCAGATCGATATTCGTCTTACCATCACTGAAGAACTCGATCAATCGAACCTTTGACTTCTTCCACCTTCTATTCTCGGGAACTGCGAGGATAAATAAAAATTCATAAAGGAAATATTTTCTTTTACAACTTTCTGGAATCTTCACTTTTTCATCTCATTCACAGATTCCGGAAAGAGTGATCTGGATTCATGAACATAAAAGGGGGACGTTGAACTTTTAATTCTCTCAGCATCCACTTTGGAATCCTGCAAAGAAATTTAAAGCTTTCATTGCGAATGTCAAGGATTTAACAATTTATTCTTCTCTGTCGAAATCAGAATATAAACAAGTTCAATCTTAAATATTCTTATCACATATTGGCAATTGTCCAAAACAGGTCGATTTCGCTTCCCAGGGAAATAATTTTTTTTTGAGCACATACTTATCTTTTTTAGGGATTACGAAATTTAGTGAAATGATGAGCGAAATCAATTTTTTACTTATTAAATACTAGAATATAAATTAGATGAAATTTTCAAAGTAATGTTTTTTTTCAGCATATACCTCTCATTTTTTTTATTGATGGTGCAATTTTGTGAAACTATAAATAAAATAACATTATTTTTTTGCTTTTAAAATATTAAAATGTAAAACGGATGAAAATCCTAGGGTACTTATTTTTTAGCACATGTTTTTTAATTTTTTTACTGATTGTAAAATTTAGTAAAATCATTGACAAAATTTAGTTTTAAAAATATTTAACCTGATATGTAAAACAGATGAAAGTCCTAAAGTAATAATTTTTTCAGCACATACTTCTTAATTTTTCACTGATTGTAAAATTTAGTGAAATCATTGACAAAATTTAATTCTTTATTTTCTAAATACTAAAATGTAAATAGATCGAATCTTCAGGATAATAATTTTTTTCAGCTTATACTTCTTATTCTCTCTGCCGATTATGAAACTTATTGAAGTCATGGACAAAATACAATTATTCTATTTTTTAAATACTGGAAATTTAAAAAGAATATATTTCCCAATGTAATAATTTTGTTTCAGCAAATACTTCTCAATTATTTTAATAATTGTGAGATTTAGTGGAATCATTGACAAAATTCGATTTTTAAATGCTAAAAGGTAAATAGATAAAATTTCGAGGTTAATAATTTTTTTTAGCTTATAGTTCTTATTCTCTTTGCTGATTGTGAAATTCAGTAAAATCATGGACAAAGTACCACTTATTAATATTTTTGATTCTGAAATGTAAAATAAATAGCATTCATAGAGTTTTAATGCCAAACGACTTTTTTTTTACAAAATACATGTTTTTTAAATTCAAAAATGGCTCGACTCCACATAAGCTTGAACATATTAATGTATGATTTATACAATTTTTTAGGTAATCATTTTTAACTTTTGTTTAAATAAAAATTTTTGTATAGTTTTCACTTTTACAGACACAGAAGACCATAAATAATATTTTCTATAAATTAAAATATTTAAAAATTGACTACATTATGATCAGCTAAAGTCAAAAAGAGAACAAAATGTTTTTTTTTAAAAAAACGGGGTTTTTTTTTTTTTTTTTAATACGGCAAATGGTACAACTTTTTTTTTGCAAGGAAGAAGGTGCGCAGTTGAACTTTCTATAAAAAAATATTATTTTAAAAATAAAATTCAAAACTTCTTTAAAAAGTCGCGCAGTTTTTTGATTAGGAAATAAGTTTCAGATTTTTAGTTTCCAACGTAAAGTAAAACAACGATCTTTTTGGAAAAATAAATTTTTTTTATTTCACACTTTAACTCGTCCTTTTTTCAACATTTTTTAAAATCGTTGAACACAATTATTAGGAACTGTTCTTTTGGGCGTTCTTATAGTAGTAGAGTACTTAGAATACCGAAAAAATTTAGTAAAATCTAAAATTTTTTTTTATATTGGGCCTCAATTAGATTTTATGTCTTTCAGTGTTTCGCTTTTCAAGGTAGTTTTGAGTTAGCAAAAAATATAGCAATAAAATGCAGAGTAAATGAAGTTTACAAAACAATCATAAAGTTATGAAATATGAGAATATGTTTTAAAAATTATGTTTGTTAAATTGCATTATATAATACCTCAGTCGAAGTAAAAGTGGATAAAAAGTCGAAAATTTCAGAAAAAACAAAAACTTTATATTATTTTTACATAATATATTATAAAAAATAATAATAAGTTCTTCAAACAATGATTTTTCTTAACTCGAATTCATCATTATCTCACTAATTAAATATTATAGTAAATAGGCATCGTGCGCCCATACTTTACCTCCCCTACTCTTCCTACAATAATTCCTTCTTTTTCCTCCCCTCAGTTCACATTTCACTCCCTCACTTCCTCCTTTGCCCCCTTCCTGAAATTCTTCCTTCTTTACTCACTTTCCCTACAATACCTCCCCTTCCTAATTTACCCTCTCCTTATTACTCTCACCTCCCCTAGTTCCCCCAGATCTCCTCTCTGCACTTTCCCTATTTGCCCTCACGTCTCGCACTTTATATCCACTCTTTCCTTTTAACTGTCCCTAATTCCCCTAGTCTCCTTTCTGTTTACTACTCCTAATTTCCCCTCAAATCCCTTCCCTTCATTTCCTTTTACTTTTCCTACTTCCCCTCTTCTCATTTTCCCTAATTTTTGCTAACTTTCTATATGTTCCTTCTATTCGTTACCCGTCCATTACCCTCACTACCCTTTCTTAAAAAAAGTGCAACAATTATTTTTGTTAAATTTAATTAATTATTAACTCACTCTTATTTAAAAGTAGACACCAAGTTGGAAATTTAGAAAAGAAGCAACTTTCTAACATTATTCTGATAGAATATTGTTATAAATAATACTAAATTGTCTAATAAATTATTTTTGTTACGTATCTTTAAATTGATTATTACCTCGCTCTGACAGAAAAGTTGAAAGAAAGTCAAAAAGTTTAGAAAAAACTGTATTATTTTATGCACTGCACATAATCTAGATTAAGACAAATTTATCAAAGTAGGCGCCTTCTGTCCACAAAAAAGAGTTTTCGTATCCTGTAGAGAGGCAATTGAGACAATCAAACCTCCTCCTCCCACACTTTCTCTCTCCTACTCCCCCTACATTCCTCTATCCATTCGTACTTCCCCTTACACACTACAACCTTCGTTACTTCTCTCTTCTCCAACTTCTTCCTCAAATATTTTCCTCTTCTCTATCCTCCTTATACTTACCCCACTTCGTTTAGTTAGTTTCCCCTCATTTCTCATACTTACCCTCTTCTTATTTTCTCTTACATTCTCTAATTCCCCTCTTTTCATTTACCCTTACTTATCTTACTTTCCCACCTCTCACTTTCCCTACTTACCTTCTTTTATTTCTCCTACATTTTCTGTGAGTTTTAAGTTGTGAGTGGTGAGTTTTAAGTTGTAAGTTGCGAGTGTTTAGTGATGAGTGGTGAGTTTTAAATTGTAAGTTGTGAGTGTTAAGTTCCCTTCACTTTAGCTTCTTGGAAAAATAAGGGTTAAGTAAAACAATAAAGGTTTCTTCCTGGGTGACAAATCTCTAAAAATCGAAAAAATACACTACCGTCGGAAATCATGAGATCAATTGACGCAAGTACTATTAAAAATCACCTCTGGCTTTGAACCACGTTATATCAGCGAAAAAAAATGATTAGGCATTTAAAAAAAAAGTTGGAAAGCCTATGAAATTCCACGTCTACCAATGTCAAAAAGATTTTTTTTGATCTGCTAAAGACAATACAGCACGTGATAAGTTTTAAAAAAATTCTAGATTTTCTAAAATTTTGTACCTCGACTTCAACTTTTAGCGTGACATAGGAAAATTGTAGCAAAAATCTGAAAATTATACGACTTAGAGCCTAGAATTTTATCTTTAATTTAAGCTGAAGAAACTTCAAAAATCTTTATCGGTTCCCGAGATACGATTAAAAATGTTCAATCGTATCTGAGTTGAGTTTTAGTCGACGATCAGGGTTCTCGTCCGGTCCACTGCTCGCCTCCTTCGTTGAGGCAGGACCGAATAGGCTCTCTTATACTTTTGATTCTGCTCATCAGTAATTTTTATTTCAAATTATTGTAAATTTTTAAAATTATTTATTGTTTTTTTTTATTATTTACAATTATTTCCAATCATAATTATCCCCATATTAAAGAATAAAAAAATGATAAACAGTTTTTTTATTTCTTTAAATTTTTATCAGCTATAATATTCATAAAAATGTAGGTATATTGTTATGAGTGTAAACTATTTTTCAAACGAATTAAGCAGCTGAATTCTAGATAAATTATTTATATTAAAAACACTCAAAAATATTAAAACTGAATAATACTGAAATTTCGAAAATAAATTAAATATAAAGCAGTACGTAGGTGTAATGAAAATTATATTGCCAAAAAAGTTGCAGTATCAAATAATCGTGAAAATTTACGGTTAATGGGTGCAAGAAAACGAATTTATACTTAATAAACCATAAAGAAAAATTGTAAACCATTTATTATAAATTGAAGTTATAAAAATAGCTTACTCTCATAACAATGGGTGTCCCAGAAACCTCGTACCGCCAAAAACCAGGACATTGCTTTTTAAATTTTGAGCAGAAAATCCTTTGCCATTTTTCGAAATTCTCAAAAATAAGTGAGATATTAAATATTTCTTTTGGCCAATCAGCGCGCTTAGCAGGAACAGCGCCAGTGGCGTAACAGTGGTCATGGGCCACCAAAAGAATTTTGTTTGATTATTAATGTTTGAATCGAAGCAATGCTTGATGATGACGAGATGTTTTTCATTTTCAATTCGCGCGATTTTAATTTTTCCGTAAGTTTTTTTTTAAAACAAAATTGATCGTTTTGCCTTTCGCGATTTCGAACTTAACAAAATTTTTGCAATTTGGAAAAACTACAATCATGCGAATTGAAAATGAAAAACATCTCGTCATCATCAAGCATTGTTTCGATTCAAACATAAGTAAACAAACAAAATTCTTTCGGGGGCCCATGACCGCTGTTACGCCACTGGCGCTGTTTCCGCCAAGCGCGCTGATTGGCCAAAAGAAATATTGAATATTTCGCTAATTTTTGAGAATTTCAAAAAATAGCAAAGGACTTTGCTGTTAAAAATTTAAAAAGCAATGTCCTGGTTTTTGGCGGTACGAGGTTTCTGGGACACCCTGTATATCTACATTTTTATTAATATTCTAGTTGATAAAAATGTTGAGAAATAAAAAAAACTGTTAATTATTTTTTTATTCTTTAATATGGGGATACGATTAAAAATGTTCAATCGTATCTGAGTTGAGTTTTAGTCGACGATCACGGTTCTCGTCCGGTCTGCTGCTCACCTCCTTCGTTGAGGCAGGACCGAATAGGCCACGCACTATTTTTTTTATCAAAGATTTATCATTTTAGTTGAATATTTGTCTCTATAATTAAAAATGTAACAATTTCATTAAAAATTCGTTTTTTTTTGTCTTATATTTAAGAATAAGTGGTTGTAGACTAACAATACCATTGTTTTATTTTTTTCAAAAAATGATATTTTTGTTTGAAAATTGATACTTTTTTCTTCAAAATTTCACCGTTTGTCTGTAAATTAATCTAATTTGGTTCTAAATTGATTTTTTCTTTTTGGTCGAGAAATCAAAATTTTGGTTGAAAATTGAACAATTCCGTTGAAAGTTGACTTTTTTACTGCAAATACAATTTTGGCGTTAATCTAACCATTCAATTAAAATATAAACCATTTTTTTTAATTTAACTTTTTGGTAGATAATTGACAGTTAATAAAAAGAATATTTTCAGGCTGAACTTAAACCTTTCCGTAGATCATTTTTTCATTGGCATTAAAATTGAACATTTTTATTTAAAAAAATAAGTAATTTTACAAATTTACAATAATTTGAAATAAAAATTACTGATGAGTAGAATCAAAAGTATAAGAGAGCCCCAATTAAGCACCACCTCTGTGCGTGGCCTATTCGGTCCTGCCTCAACGAAGGAGGCGAGCAGCAGACCGGCCGAGGACCCCTGATCGTCGACTAAAACTCAACTCAGATACGATTGAACAATTTTAATCGTATCTCGGGAACCGCTAAAGATTTTATAAGTTTCTTTATCCTAAATTAAACACAACATTTCAGGCTCTACGTCGTATAATTTTCAGATTTTTGCCACAATTTTTCTAGGTCGTGCTAAAAGTTGAAGTCGAGGTACAAAATTTTAGAAAATATAGAATTTATTTTTAAACTTATCACGTGCTTACCGACTGTTTTTTTTAAATGACCTATAATTTTTTTTCGCTGAGCTTCCGATAGGAGTGTAATAGCGTAAAAAACTCGGAAAATCAAATTTTTCACTTATGCAGGTTTTTTGATACCCTATAAAACCGGCTCATCTGGTTAAAATTCAAAAAGTGAATTTGGATTCTTATTCTGTAATTATGTGCTTGTGGAATCTCTAAAGATTATTTTATTAGGGACAAATTTTTATGTGAAATCGAAAAAATTGTGGAGGAGGGGTGTAGTTGAATGAAAACTCGAGAGAGAAAAAAATATTGGACCACCCTACCTTGCATCCATTAGTTCCTATTCTTCTCGCATCTTTCCTCCCTTCTGACGAGTTCCCATCTCGGTCAAAACAACTGCATGTGAATCCCGGCATTGTTTTCTTCGCGGAATTATAATCGCTGGTAATATATAGTTTTTTGCGAACTTAATCGCGTCCAATTCGCTCGTTAAGATGTGAACGTTGCTGGAGGAGCTTCGAGGCCGCTCGCATTTCTCCTCGTAGCAGCGAAGAATCCCAAGTCTCAGATGCCCAGGCATAGCTGCTAATAAATAAATCAATTAAAATTTAAATTCTCCCGGAGAGTTAAATCGCTAATTGCAGTCGAACAAGTACGTGGCCGGATTTGCAATGCAATGCGCCAATGCATTGTGCCGCGCCGTTTCGAACGTGCGCGGGGAGGACCGGCTGCGCAGTTTGAATTCTAATTAAAAAATTTAGCGATCGTAAAAACGAACAGATGCCACGGATACCCAAGTTTCGAATTTCTACGTTTCTGCCACGAAAAAAGAAGAATTTTCATAACACGGCTGAAGCAAATATTAATAAGTTCAACCAAACGTCTTATATAGGCCTCCACGCTTGCTTGAACGCTTCAAAATTTAAACAATACGAATCATTTAACAAGAACAAAATATCATTTGCTTAAACTTTCCATCACAATAAAAAAGAAAACTTAAAATAGCTGCAGTTTAAAATAAGAAATGTACTTAAATTCCGAAATTAGTAACTGAAATTCAGCAAAAAATGGTCTAACTTCAAGAAGATCACTGTCTGAATATCAGAGTTTAATTACCCCTTTTCTTAAATTTAAATCAACTTTACTTGATTCCAGATACATTTTTACTAAATCTAAGTTCATTTCTGAGCATAAAATTCTTGAGTGTTCTTTTTTAATGTGATCGTTTATAAACTTAAAAAAATTTGTAACTAAAGTAGAATAGTTAAATTTCCAACCAAAACAATTAATTAATTAATTAAAATTAATTTAAATAAATAATTTAATAGGTAATATTTTGATCAAAAGACTTTTAAATCTTTTAATTAAAGTGCCTTTTTATTTAATTATTTGATATAATTATATATATATTTATATATTTAATTTCAGTGCCTAAAGTAACATTATTTTCTAGTTACAATTTACTTTTTTTGTAGAAAATTTAACTATTTGGTT
>JAAAKG020143174.1:0-11426 GCA_010014905.2 Druon quercuslanigerum
AATGCTAGATAGTTGAAGCTTTTTCTGAAAATTTCCACTTCTTGTCAACTTTTCACTTAGATTTAGGTAATAATTAAATCGGATCAACAAAAATAATTGTTTAAACAATTTATTATTATGGTAAATAATATTTTTTTTAGTAATGCTAGAAAGTTGCGTTATTTCTCTATTATTCATCTTTTTGTCCACTTTTCACTTAAAGCGATGTAAAAATTAATAAAATTTGACAAAAATTATTTCCTAAACAAATTATTATTGTTTAGAACTAGATATGTTTTCCTATAGTAATGCTAGATAGTTGAAGCTTTTTCTGAAAATTTCCACTTCTTGTCAACTTTTCACTTAGATTTAGGTAATAATTAATTCAATTTAACAAAAATAACTGTTTAAACAATTCATTATTGTTCATAACTATTTTCTCTTAGATAATTTTTATGAAGTTGCAGTCTTTTCTAAAAATTTTAACTTTGCTTTCGATTGTTCTTTATGAACAAATAATAAATTAAAAATAGAGAAAATCATTTTTTAAATAATCCTTAAATTTTCTTTGAAGTAGTTACTGAGAGCTTTTTTGTTCAAATTAATATTATTATTTTTATCTAACTAAAAAGTAAAAAAAAAAGCTGAAAATTTCAGAAAACCCCACACCTTACTATAGCATTTTTATAAGTCATCTAAAAGAAGATAATTATAAACAATAACAATTTGTTTAAACAATTATATTTGTTGAATTTCATAAATTATTAGCACACTATATCTAAAGAGTAGATAAAAAGTTGAAAATTTTAGAATAAACCGCAACTTTCTAACATTATTCAAACAGAATATTAATTAAAAAAAAGAATAATTTTTTAAAACAGTTATTGTTGTTAACTTGAATTAAATTACACTTCACTATAACTGAAATGTAAAATAAAAGTATAAAATAGTATAAATAATTGCGAATTTTTAGCATTATTCTAAGAGAATATTATTATAAATAATATTAAATTGTTTAAATAATTATTTATGAAAATAAGTTGACAAATTCCGAAAAAATGCGACTTTTTGATTCTCAAATATGAGAACATAATTAAAAACAATTAAATTCTTTAAAAAAATTATTTTAATATCTCATTATTAGTAGAAAGAAGTTCTTTATGCATTAGAAACATATTTGTATTCAAACAACCAAAAAAATCATGATAAACGCAAAAATTTTTTTGTTTACTAATTATTAATTATTAATAATTTTTAATTTATAGGCTTCTTTGGTACCCTATAAAACTGAATTATGGGCGTGATATTTAAAAAAAATAATTTTTACATTTTATTTAAATTATTTTTAATTATTACATTTGATTTTATTAAATTTATTAAAATAAATAACACATATTTTCGCCTGAAAAAGTCTAAAAGAACTATACCCATTTTCTGAAAATTAGTCAAGTTGCAAATTGTTTCATGAAATGGATTATAAAATAAAAAAATTATTTTTCTCTAATCATTTATCAGAAGAAAAAGATTTTTTCAAATTTTTAGAGTTAATTACGTTAAAAAACAAAAAAAGCTGATCGTTAAAAATTGATAACAATTTGAATTTGTTTATACAATTTATTTTAATAAATAAAAAATATTGTCGTCTGAAAAAGTCTCTTAATGAATAAAGTCACTTCTAAGCCACTATCAGTCGGATTCGCTGCAAAAAACAAAATCCATTTGTTCGGAAGTAGTCAAGTTGTGAATTTTTTTTATAACATAAGCAATTATTGTTAGTTGGTAGAATATTACAAGAGAAGAATTTACCCAAGTAATTTAAAATTGATTTCGTTTAAAAAACGAAATGCTTTGTTTATTCTTTATTCTTTGTTAATTTGTTATTATGAAAATAATTTTTTAAATAAATTTTGTAACCTGCTTGATTAAAAACAAAGAAGTATCTATACTGATTTCACAATATTTTATATAAATATAAATTTTCAAAAAGTTAATAAAAAGTATTTTTCTAGTTTTTAAAAATTTTTAACTAAGTTTGAATTGTTTAAAAAGACACGTATTGTTTAAACAATTATTTTGCCCCTGTAATTCATAAACAGTTATTATTCTTTAGTCTACATTTTGCACCTGATGAATCTCAATATTAATATTTCTTATTTAACATATTTTTTAATTATTAAAACAATTTTCATTTGTTTAAATAAACTATTTCCCTGTAAACCGTGGAAATTTATTATTTTATGGAATTAATTATACAATTCATGAATTTGAGACTAATATCTTCTTTCAAAGATATTTTGCAAATATTTTTAACAATTGCATTTTGTTTAAGCAATTTTAAAAGACAGTTTGACATTATTTAAATAATCTCCATTTATATAAACAATTTATTTTTTCTTTAAAACTTGAAAAGGTACTTTCTGTGGCTATCTATAATGCAGTTAATTAATATAAGAGTGATATTTTTTTGTGATATACAGTTTGCAATTGTTAAAGCAAATAATAATAATAATAAATAATAGTGAAAATTCTAGTTTTTTCGAATATCTTACAATGTGGTTCTTGTTATTCATGATTTTCTCATCTTAGAATTTAAACCCTAATTTTTAATAATTAACACTGTTTTAAGCAATAAATAGTACATTTTTAAGATTAAGAGAGTAAAATATTTGTTTAAATAAGTTAAAATCGGCCAGATAACATTATTACACGAATAGATAAATTAATTTATGAGAGTTAATTTAATTAAATAAACTGAAAATATATTTTCAGTGACTCGTAGCTGTAATTTTGTTGAAATTGATCAAAATTAGTTGTTATTTAAACAATTTATGTAAATAAATTAACATTTTGACAATTTTTCCAAGAATAGACTCCATTTTCTTAGCGAAATCAAATAAAAAATGTTTGATAAAGACTCTTTACCATGATACTTTGCCAATTGACATGAACAATTTATTATTTAAATAATTTTTATAAAAAAAATTTCATTTTTAAAACTTTTTTGTGGAATAAAATAGACATCTCTTACCAATGACTCTTTTTGAATATATTTGTCCAATTAAGAAAAAATTTTCATTATTTAAACAATATCTATAAACAAATTTGTAGTTGTATTAAATCTTCTTACTTAATTAGGAAAGTATGTCAAAAAGGAATACTTTAAAACAATAAAAATTAATCTTTATCATAAAAAAATGGACTATCTAAATTTTTAAATTAATATTCTTTAAATAATCAACAGTTCTCGTTAATTAAAAAAAATTGATGAGAAATATTTATATTTCAGACAATTCTAGTTTCTTCTACAAAAAATAAGCCTATTCATGCAAAAGTGTCCTAAATGTACATTTGTTTATAAACATTGTTTAAACAATTAAGTGTTCTTGTTTATTGTCAAACTATCACACTAAAGAGTTATTGGTAATAAATTTCTAGTTTATTTCGCTTAGGAAAACGAACCTCATTCTTGGAAAAATGGTCAAATTGAGTATTTATTTATAAAAATTGTACACACATAATGAAAATTTAAAAAATTTATTTTTCGGTTTTAGATAATCTTCTCCCCCCCCCCCCATGTTTTCGTTACTGAAAAATTATATTCATTTTGCTCCAATGGGTCAACATTAAACTGTGCCACAGAGTATTAATACCTTCGTGCTGTCATTTTTTTAAAATTAGCAACAACTGTAAACTATTTAAACAATATTCAAAAACAAATGCACATTTTCAACATCATACCACGAATAGGCCTAATTTTTTCTAAACTAACTATAAATGTATTGGCAGTGACTCTTAGCTATAATTTTGTAAAAAATTATAAAAATATTAATTATTTAAACAATTTTTATAAATAAACACTCAATTTGACCATTTTTGCAAAAATGGGGTTCGGTTTTCTAAGCGAAATAAACTAGGAATATATTACCAATAACTCTCTGGTGTGGAAATTTGCCAGTAAACAAGAACACTTAATTTTTTAAACAATGTTTAGAAACAAATGTACATTTAGGACACTTTTGCGTGAATAGGCCTTTTTTTCGAAGAATACACTAGAAATGTCTTAAAAATAAATATTTCTCCTCAAATTTTTTTAATAAACAAGAACAGTTGATTATTTAAAGAATATTTATTTAAAAAATTTAGTTAGTCCATTTGTTTATAATAAATATTAATTTTTATTTTTTTTTAAGTAATGCTTTTTGTTATACTTTCCTAATTAAGTGAAAATTTTAATTAAAACTGTAAATTTGTTAATAAATATTGTTTAAATAATAAAAAAATTTCTTAATTGAACAAATATGTTCAAAAAGAGTCACTGGTAAGACATTTCTAGTTTATTCCACGAAAAAATAAGCCTATTCATGCAAAAATGTCGAAAAAAGAAAAATTTGTTCATAAAAATTATTTAAATAATAAACTGTTCTTGTCCATTGACAAAATATCATAGTAAAGAGTCATTATCAATCCTTTTTTGTTTGATTTCGCTAAGAAAATGGAGTCTGTTCTTGGAAAAATGGTCAAAATTTTCTTTTATTTACATACATTGTTTAAATAATAACTAATTTTGATCAATTTCAACAAAATTACAGCTACAACTCACTGGAAATATATTTTTAGTTTATTGAATTAAATAAACTCTCATAAATTAATTTACCTATTCGTGTAATAATATTATCTGGCCGATTTTAATTTATTTAAACAAATTTTTTACTCTCTCAATCTTAAAAATGTACTATTTTTTGTTTAAACAATTGATAATTATTCATATAACAAGAAACACATTGTAAGATATAAAAAAACTAGAATTTTCACTATTATTTATTATTATTATTTGCTTTAATAAATGCAAACTGTATTTTACAAAAAAGATCACTTTTATATTCAATAACTGCATCATAAATTGCCACAGAAAGTACGTTTTCAAATTTCAAAAAAAAAAGAAATTTTTATATAAATGAAGATTATTTAATTAATGTAAAATTGCCTTTTAAAATTGCTTAAACAAAAGACAATTGTTAAAAATATTTGCAAAATATCTTTAAAAGAACATATTAGCCTCAAATTCATGAATTGTATCATTCGTTCCATAAAATAATAACTTTCCACGATTTACAGGGAAATAATTTATTTAAACAAATGAAAATTGTTAATATAATTACAAAATATGTTAAACAAGAAATATTACTATTGAGATTCATCAGCTGCAACATGTAGACTAAAGAATAATTAACTGTTTATGAATTAAAGGGGCAAAATAATTGTTCAAACAAAAAGTGTTTTTTTAAACAATTCAAACTTAGTTAAAAATTCTTAAAAACTAGATAAGTACTTCTTATTAACTTTTAAAAATGTATATTTATATAAAATATTATGAAATCAATATAGATACTTTTTTGTTTTTAATCAAGCAGGTTGAAAAATGTATTTAAAAATTATTTTTTTAATAACAAATTAATGAGTTAAGGTACTATTTCGCCCTCTAAATACTTCAATTCTTTAACAAGACTGATGAAAAATTTTTCGACCATGAATAATATTTAAGATTTGTTAATTTGCAATTGGCCGATTTCGGTTTTTAAACGAAATCAATTTAAAATTACTTTATTATTTTTATTTTATAAAAAAATTGACAACTTGACTACTTCCGAACAAATGGATTTTGTTTTTTGTAACGAATCCGACTTTTGTGGCTAAAAAGTGACTTTATTCATTAAGAGACTTTTTCAGGCGCCAATATTTTTTATTTATTAAAATAAATTTTATAAACAAATTTAAATTTTTATCAATTTTTAACCATCAGGTTTGTTTTGTTTTTTCAGGGAAATAACTCTAACAAATTCGGAAAAATCTTTTTCTTCTGATAAGAGAAAAATCATTTTTTTATTTTATAATCGATTTAATAAAAAAATTTACAACTTGAGTAAATTTCAGATAATAAGTATAGTTCTTTTAGACTTCGTCAGGCAACAATATTTGTTATTTATTTTAATAAATTTCATAAAATCAAATGCAATAATTAAAAATAATTTAAAGAAAATGTAAAAATTATTTCTTTTAAGTATCACGCCCACAGCGAAATAAATTAGAAATATATTACCAGTAACTCTCTGGTGTGGTAGTTTGCCACTAAACAAGAACACTTAATTTTTTAAACAATGTTTATAAACAAATGTACATTTAGGACACTTTTGCGTGAATAGCCCTTTTTTTCGAAGAATACACTAGAAATGTCTTAAAAATAAATATTTCTTGTCAAATTTGTTTAATTAACGAGAACTGTTGATTATTTAAAGAATAATTATTTAAAAAATTTAGTTAATGCCTTTCTTTATGATAAATATTAATTTTGATTTTTTTTAAGTATTCCTTTTTATCATACTTTCCTAATTAAGTAAAAAATTCAATAAAACTGCATATTTGTTTATAAATATTGTTTATATAATAAAAAAATTTCTTAATTGAACAAATATTTTCAAAAAGAGTTACTGGTAAGACATGTCTAGTTTATTCCACGAAAAAATAAGTATTCTTCTGACAAATAATTAGAGAAAAATAATGTTTTTATATTATAATCTATTTTATGAAAAAATTTACACAAACTGAAAATTTAAAAAATTTAATTACAGATTTAAGCGATTTAAAATTCCTTATTTTTTAATCTCTTGTGCAACATATTCTAGATACCTATATCCAGTTTCACGAAATAAAAAAATTTTATCACATTAATTTTAATTAAAAATTTCACCACAAAAATGTCGCTAAATAAACTTTATAGTGTTTTATATTGCCGACTAGCCCATAAACCTCGTTCATTATCTCGAGATTTTAATTTACTAAAAAAACAGCCAGAAAAAGAGAAAAGTAAAAGGTAAAGAACACTATGCTGGAGGTTGTCATAGCTCTTCTTTTGTTATAAAGCTTCTCATAGAAGGGGATTACTGGAGAGAAAAGCGGTATAGGGGTGGTGGAAAGCATCCCTTGAATAACTTTACTTATACCAGGATAAAAATGTCTTTCAATCACATTTTCCGAAATGTTGATATCAAAATGAAATTTTTTATTATCTTCCGTTTTCCACTTCTCTGGGTTCGGCTGGAATAGACTGCATCGGATAAAAACTCTCTGAAGCTTGGCTTTTTTACCAAAGGGAATAATCCCTTCTTGTTTCATAATTCAATGAAAAGTAGTTCTTAATGAGTAAAAATTTTCTAAAGAGAATATTCATTTTCAAACTTGCGTCTAGTTAGGGCATTGGCCGTATCATCTAATCTAGGCGGTCTTTTAGGGCCCTAATTGGGTGCTGACCAGCCCCTCGGAACCACAGTTATTTTTTAACTGTCTGTTGTGTTGAATCTAAATATTTTTCTGCACGTTTTCAAAATTACTAGGGTGTTTAAAAGACTTGTGTAAGACTATACAAAAACGTTTCACTTCTATTCAGCGCCACAATAGACTTACTTGACAGCGCCACGAACAGTCCATTCTGGCCCCAAGTAGTTCCCTAATAATTTTCTACGCGTGCAAAAAAGGAAAAATAGAGTATTTGTTTATGGAAAAGGGGGAAAAATTAAAAATTTATTTTTACATGTATTTTTAAATAAATGGAAAAGGAACACGCGCGCATTTAATATGTTTCTTGACATGGACATTTTAAATTAATATTAATACATGTTTGTTAATTGATCAAAATTGATAACTTAACTTCAGAATTAATTTAATATAATATAATATTTTTGTAAAATAACTGTTTCTAAAAATTATTTAAAAAATATTCTTGGACGAAAAATATTATTGTTTAAAATCACCGATTTTCGGTGAAAAAATTTTAGCATAAAAGGAAACTGTAAAAAATTGAACGTAATGTTTCAAACTGTAAATCTTTTTTTTTATTTATAATGATTTTTGTTTTAAATAACCGATTTCTGGTAAAAAATATTAAATTAACCTTGTATTGTTTCAGAATGGTTAATATTTGAAACCTATATGGATAAATATGCTTTACAATCTAATTTTGTATTTAAAATACGCTTCCAGTTCAAAATATTAACCAATAAATTAAATATTTTACGTGTAAGAAATGAAAAATAGTTAAAAAAATTAAGTTAAATAATTAATTTACCAAATTTGTTACTGTAGGTGCCCCAGTAATTTTGATACGAACGTTATTCTTTTTCGTTAGTTTTGTTGAGAATCTTGAGGAAAATGTATATAAATACGAGCATAAAAATCGAATTAAAAATTTTTTCTTGTAATAATTAAAAATTTGATGACCAGTTTCAAAACAAAACTTTTGGTAATATTTGATTTGTACAGAACATTTTAAGAATTTTAAATTTTGAAACTACAAATCTTTTTGAATTTCTGAAGTAATCAAAAATGAATACACAAAAGCATAATTAAAAGAGAAGTTTATCTGAAAAAACGTTTTTTTTTTCAATTTTCCAAGCTTTTTTTTAAATTTTAAGTAAAATTCAGATGATTGTAAAAGATTATTTAGAGGTTTAGAAATTTTAAAAAGATTGCAAAAAAATCTAAAATTTAAAAACATTTGAGAAATTTAAAAAAAATTTAGAATTTTGATGATTTTAAAAACAAATTTACAAGCTGTTTGAGGATTTTAAAGGGTTAAGAGAATAAGAAATTTTTTCAAGATTCTTGGGTAAATTTTTGTATTTTTTTTATTTAAAAAAATTATTTTTTAAATAAAAATTAATACGATTTCAAAAAATGTCGAAAAAGAATCTGCAAGATTTGAGGGCAATTTTTTTTTAATGCGTCAGGATTTTAAACAATTAAAAAATTCAAATTATTAAAAAAAAAATATATTTAGAGATTTCGAGATTTCGAGAAAGATTCATTTAGGTTTAGATTTAGTAATTAAAAATTAATACACAATTCGCAGTTAAAAGAGAAATTTACTTAAAAAAATTGTTTTTTTTCCGACATCTCGAAAAGATTGAAAATAAATTAAAAAGATCAAAAGATTTTTAAAAATTTCAAACAAATTGTAGAATTTTAAAGATTTCAAAACAAAAATTTAGAAGCTATTGAAGAATATTGAAAGATTTCAACGAAACAAGAAATTTTCTTAAGATTCCTGGAAAAATTTTAGATTATTTTTTATTTTCCAAGATTAATCGTTAAAAAAATATAAAAGGATTTTATAAAAAATGTTCGTTTTTGGTGTGGATTTTTTTTATGTAAAGGCAATTTTTATAAAAACTGCAGCCACAAATTTGCAAATCTACAAGAAAAACTCGAAAATAAGGAAATTTAATTTTAGTTTAAAACTTTATCATTGTTTTGTGTGTTTGTTCTGTAATTCAAAAAAATATTTTTAAGTTTTCAAATTTTAAAATTTTAATTTACTATACATATATTTTTTTATATGTCTGTATGTATACACATTTAGTTATTATATATAATATTTCAATTTAATAATGATTCTAAATATTTATATCAATATCTATATGGAAATAATCGGACTTTGATTTGAACTTCCCGCCATACATTGAAGTGAATTTTCGTCCAAAGCTCGAGCATTTCATCTTTTTTGGTGGTAATTATTCCCTAAAAAAATATCTTAAATTTTCTAGATTAATGTCCCGTGAAAGAAAATTTGATCTAATAGTTCTTATTCAGAGAAAATTAAATTCAGGCCTCACGAACAATCAGCGCCACCTGTCGGTCCTAGTCAAATCTCACGATGCTTTTATTCAGAGTGTATTCTGAGCGCAGAGTTAGGGGGCTGATATTACGGAAACCCCAAAAACACACCAACATAACCTAAAGTTTTTGAAAAATTATAAATATTCTTTGATATCATAAAATTGTTCAAAATTGTGAATCGTCTGTAAAATATGTTTTTTTTTTGTTGAAAATACTTATTTCCGAGAGAAAAAAACTACCAGAATTCAAAATTGTTCAAAGAATCGAAATCATAATGATTTTATTCATGATTATCATAATTGATAATGATTTTTGTTCAAGACATTCAACTGCAGGTAGGAAACACGTAGAAAGCCGAAAAAATAAATTGATGAAGCATTTTTTATCTTTGAAATCTAATATGACTTATTAAAAATTTTCTTAAATAACCTAAATTGTTGAAAACTTTGTAGATGTTGTTTGTTTTAAAATGCTATATTCCAGTAAAAAACTGATGCAACCAAATTTTTTTTAGCAATTTTATGTCTTTTTGGAAACTTTATAATTTTAAATTAATCTTCCCTTTTTAAAGTATTAAAAGTATTAAAAAGCACAAACTGTTCTCAACTCAAAAACAAAAAAATTTTCTCAAAAAAAAAAAAAAAAATTAAAAGTAAAATCATAATGCTTATAAGTAGAATTATCTATTTTTTCAAGAATTTTTATTTTGTTCAAAAGCATAATTTTAGGTATAAAGTTTTGTTTAAATCTTAAATATTTTAGTTTGAAATGCGTCAAATAAACTTTTTGTAAATTTTGTTATTCGTAAGATTTAGAAATAAAATTTAAGACTACAAAACACATTTAATGAACTTGGTATATTCTAGTTTTTAATTATTTAACTTTTACATTTCAATTAAAAAGAGTTCACCATCTAATATTTTTTTCAAACTTACTTAAATTATATTTAATAACTGTTCTAATTTTATATTAGCACTTGAAATATATTGCATGATTTTCTGTTTTTTTATTTTTTGCTTTATTCATAAATAATTTATTTACACATTAGTTTTATTATTTTAATTATTACTAATAAATTAATTAACATTTGAGTGAATTAATAATATAATTAATTAAAACAATGATTTAATTAATAAAATTAATAAAAATTTGAATTTCAGGCAGTCAAATTAATTATAATAAACAATTATTCAAGTTAAAAAAGAATAAAAATTTTATTAAATGCGGTAACATGTTCTAGTTTTGAATATATAATAATTTTGTAGATGTTAAGACAATCCGTCTTATCTTCATAATTAAAATAAAATTATAAAACTACGGGCGAACATTTATATTGATACGCCTCTGACTTAAAAGTGGACAGCCAGTTAGAGCTAAGGGAAGATCACGCGATCGATTGCGTGCGCCATCGGCTAATAAGTGGGGATAGGGTGGGACCAATGCACCTTATATATAGATCCCGGTATCGGTACCAGGTCTCTCTTCGAACCCAATGTTCTACGAGGAAGCAACTCTTTTGGTATCTCTTGCTACCTGTCACTTAAGACAGAGCTTTACACTCAAAAAGGGCCTTATTGAAGGAACGCTATTTCTGAGGATTTTCCTTCATCATTAACAACGTTACTTCGAAAATACTATCCTGATTCGTTTTGAATTAGCATAGTAGAAGTGAGTTTGTGGGAATTTAATTTTTTTTTTTACTATATGCATGATTGTAATGACTTTGCACTCCATGTTCAGTGGAGACCTCGTTGTGCATGTTTGCATTTAGTGAGGAA
>JAAAKG020143175.1:0-11426 GCA_010014905.2 Druon quercuslanigerum
GTTTTTTCCGGGAGAAAGGTGTTTTTTTTTTGCGACCGCCTTCTGTCTTCGGTGTTTTTTTTTGGGGGGTGGGGAATAAAAAATCTACCATATTAAAAGCGCCGGGGGGGGGGGGGGGGGGGGGTTGTCCTCAGCGAAAAGTAAACTTAAAAAAGGACAAATTAAAGTGACAAATGAACATATACGAATAAAATGAAAGGGGCAGTTTTAAAATGGTAAAAATGTATCCAAAGTTGACTTATGAGATTGGAAAAAGGAAACACATGAGAAAAATATTATATTTGGTTGCCCTAAAGTTTTCTCTACAGGCCAAAATAGACATCTGACTCTATTTACGTATAACTGTTTTTTGAAACACCTATATTTCGTAACATTAGAATATTCTAATTTATAAGTTTGTGTACTCATTTTCAATAAAGTTTCTTACAGTTTCTAATCCTCAAGGTTTGCTATACAATAATAATAATCTAGAAGTCAAGGAAATAATTCCGATTATGTTTTTATTTGTACTTAAATGGGGGGGGGGCTTTGAAATATTCGACACACTCTCTCACGCGACCGAGGAGGCGAATTTCAACTCTCTGGTACTGCAATAAATCCGATTATTGACCCAGTGTTTTGTTGGCGCGCGTCGTACGAAAGGCTTCTTCCACAGCTTTTGCGGAAAGACTCTTACTTCACTCTTCGCTCTCTTCCTATTTGCAATGGGCATTCATCGACGCCAGTTCATCTCCTGGGAGCACGATACAGGGTGCGGCGTAAATTTAAGCGGTTCAGCTTGAATACGCTCGCTTAATTATACGTCAGTACCAATTAAGCGGAGTGTCCTATTTCGCGTATTGGGATGCTTCTAAAGATATATGACCTATAGTGTCGACAGTAGAAGCATTTTCAAGTTTTATCCACGCTACTTAGTCAATAAAATAAAACGCTTTAATGAAAAGATCAATGTTTAAAATTCTTTACAATAATTTCTTTATAATTATATTTATATATGTTAAATATGTTATAAATATGTTATATATAATTGAACTTCCGTGACAAACGACCAGCTTATATATATCCCGAGTCGAAATATAAGTTCTCTTTTTATTCTCTAAAATTCTCTAGCCTCGGAGATCTTACGAGGATCTTAAGAGGAATAATTCAATATAAAGCAAGTACTATTTAACTATTCAAAATGTGCACAAATGTCCATTTTTGCATGTTTTGAGGTCTTAAAACCGACTTAATCAAATACTTATTAGATTCTCTGTTCAGTGCTTATATACATTTCCTATATTCAATAAATTCTTAATAATAATTTTGATCTTAGGTCGCTGAGTGGAAAGTTAGATTGATGAAATATATTTGTATGTTTAGTAATGAATATTTATGAAGAAAATTTTTTTATTGAATTTCTTTCTATTACAAAGAATAGCTAAATTTTTCTTTCTTTATAAAGAAAAGTTCTTTTACTATAAAAAATTGAATAATTTTATTCCAGTATATTTTATTGACATAAAATGAATACTTTAGGTCATACATGTGATGCAGTTTAACTGCAAACTTAATTAAAAAGTCGTTAAGCATCCGTCTCATTTATTCTGTCGGATTGAGATTTGCTCGAGTCGTGCGAAATGTTTATCCTAACAAAGATATTTTAATTATGGGTGAATTTAGACGAATTATGACGAAGAAATGCAAAGCGGTAACTTTAGAATTTTTTGGAAAAAATGCCAGATTCACATAAAATGTGAATATCTGAGAAAATAGATGCCAGCAATTGTAATTAACCTTTACAAAATAGTATGAAAATGAGGACAATATATTATCAATGAAAATTAATGCCAGACTCGAATATCAGAGGAGCTAAAAGGCATTTATATTTCTATACTTGTAATGAATTTTATTATAAGAAATTGATTGGCAGGTTCAGCCTTGAATTGGAATGATCACTGATGTAGTCCTAAAAGAAAGTGGCCTGGCGCTACTTTTCATAAACCACGTTAACACTTTTGAAAGTTGGCACGTGGATCAAAATGTCATCTTTTCTATCAAAAGTTCAAATACTTTTTTCAAAATTAATTTTGTTCATTGAAGGTTCATTTCTTTGGTTAAAAATTTAAGTAATTACACAAAAATTCGTTTCATGTTTGGTTGAAAATAAATTTATTAAACTGGCAATTAAACTATTCAATTTTTGAAAAATAGCTTTTTCATTTAGAAATTTCATTATTTGGTTAAGAAATTATCTTTTTTAGTTGAAGATTCAACTGGATGGCAGAAAATTATATATATATATATATATATATATCCCTAGCTTGGCACACCTCTGCAGAATAACATACTTCCCACAATGGGGTAAGTTTCTATCCCAGTGACGAAAACTGTTATAAAAAATAAACTACTTCATATTTTGACTTGAAATTTTTTTTTAAACATATGAAAAGCTTGCTTAAAAGACAGCGTACTTTATATAGCCGAACATTAGTTTAAATATACCAAAAAAATTCTTAAGCCAAAAAAAGTGCAAAAACGACCATTTAAAAAAAAATCGTAATTTTTTTCCCTACGTTAGAATGAGCTAAAATTTGAACTGAATCTTCATTCGGTCTGTTCATATAAGGAAAATAATAGTATTTAATTTTTTACCAACAACAGTATATTTATTCTGAGAAATAAAGGGAGAAATTTGGTAAAAAAATGAACTACTTATATTTATCAAAATAACTCATTTTATTTATTATTTAAACTGTGTTTAAAGTAACATTTTATTTCAAATTAGTAAATAGTAATGTAGTATCAACAAATATTAGCATATAAGAGCATTAAGACACTTTTTTATGAGCCTGCACGGAAAACAATCCGGGTCCAGGGGGGTACCAAGTACGCAGTACTTGTACAAGTAGAAGTCGGATGCGGGACTAGAGCAACCCAACAGATAGATCGCGTCTCGTCCGACGCTGGTATCATAGGAGTCCGGACGAAGCGGGACCGATGCGCTCTACTAGCTAGACCCGAACGTTCCCGAGCTCGATCGACTTCGCTTCGATAAACACGTGCGTGATACTGTTGTTGATTATGCGCGCGTTTATCGAAGCGCAGTCGGTCGAGATCGGGAACGTTCGGGGCTAACAAGTAAAACGCATCGGTCCCGCTTCGTCCGGAATCCTGTGATACCAGCGTCGGACGGGACGCGATCTTTCTGTTGGATTGCCCTAGTCCCGCATCCGAACAAGCAATGTTGTCTCGATACTAGTACGTCGGGCGTTTGCTAGCCGAATCAAGCTGGTCCCAAGAAAAATGAACTGCCGCACTTCCATTTTCGGACCGATACAGGTCCAGTCCACGCGGACGACATTGATTCCAGGGTACTTAGTACCCCACTGCTCCCGGATTTTTTTCCGTGTGTGCAATCGAGGCGCATAACACTCTGCTCAGTACACGCTGGACGTAAACACGATGAACATCCTCTCCTGGTCTTTCTGTCATCTTTTCTTTTAGATGAAGAGCATCGTTGAGATGATTGCGGATTAACAGGTTTGATCTCATGAAGATGCATGTGAAGAGTTTCCAAGAATTGGATGGACGGTTATATGTAAAAAGTTAAATACCTTGAGAAAAAAATGTCCACGATATATAATATAATATACTAATCTTATACTTTACTCTCAAGTTGATAGATACTAAAAAAAAATTTACTCCTAAATATTTATTTCAAAAGTACTTGTCAAAAGAGGGTGTTTTTATACCCCATGCACTTTTAGACGGCTATGGCCTGGGGTCGTTTTATAACCAGCGAAGGCAAGCAAGATATATATAATCTTCTTTTCCTTCTTGGTTGATTATTTGACTTAAAGTTGAAATACACTGTAACAAAATAATTTTTTAATCGGGGATTCAT
Source organism: Druon quercuslanigerum (assembly GCA_010014905.2). Classification (NCBI taxonomy): domain Eukaryota; kingdom Metazoa; phylum Arthropoda; class Insecta; order Hymenoptera; family Cynipidae; genus Druon; species Druon quercuslanigerum. The sequence goes on from JAAAKG020143175.1 coordinate 3,887, forward strand.
AATTACAATTAAAAACTAAACTATTTCCTTTAAATGAACTTTTATGTTAAAAATTATACTGTTTTTCAGAAACTTTTTTTTTGCATGAACATTCAATGTTTTGGTAGAAAATGAAGCTATTTTAGTTTAAACTGTATAGTGCATAATGTATAAGTTAAAAATCAATTTATTTGGTAGACCATTGTTTTATTTGGTCAAAAAGTCGTCTTACTAGGTAGAAAAGTATTCTTTTTTGTTGAAGCTAACTTGTAGGTTGAAACTTTAACCATTTTGTTGAAAATGCCTCTTTTTTGCGCAGTTATTTCGGTAATGTTTTTAGGTGAAAATAGTCTTCTTTTTGGATTCAGAATGAATCTTGTATGTTAAAATTCAAATTTTTGTTCTAAAATTCAAATATTTGGTTAAAAAGCCATCTTTTGGGGTAGAAAATTTTTCTAGTTTGTTAAAAGTTCAACTTTTTTATTGAGAATTCAACTATCTTGTTAAAAATTCATCATCCTGGATTGAAAATAATCCTTTTGTTAAATATTCATATTTTCTGATTTTAAAGTTCACTTTTTTATAAAACATTACACCTTTTTCCTTGCAAACTTTACTTTTTTGTTGAAGATTCATAATTCGAGTTAGAAACGTCATCTTTCTTGATCGAAATTTAACTATTTTGTTAAAAATGTAATTATTTTTGGAAAATTTAACTATTTTGTCAAAGTCAGCATTTTTGGTAAAAAATTTAACTATGTTGTTAAAAATTCACATGGAAAAATCCTCCTTCTTGGTTGAAAATTTATCTTTTTTGTTTGAAAAGAACCTTTTTTTTAATTTAGTCATCTTCCCAAAAGTTAATCTTTTTGGATTAAAAATTGTACTATTTGCTTAAATCTTAAAATATTTCTTAAAAAGCTTGTCTGTTTTATTCGAATGTTTATCTCATTTCATTTTTTTTAAACCTGTTAAGTTTAAATGCATCTTTCATCGCATCTGAAGAAAGGTGTCTGGCAACAGATGACTTTCTAATATATATTATTTTAAAATAAAATACGAATAAAAATATATCTTGCATTTTTTGGCATAGAATAGAAGAGAATTCGACCCGTTGGGAAAGACGCAACACTTAATCAATTTTCGGGTGATTTTCATCGAGGTAGTTGAACGCAGCTGCAGGGCAAATTTCGAGCGGTATGAGCGGACGCAGGCTGTTCGTTCGCGTGTGCAATACGAGTATAGTGTGCTAAGCGGCGATGGATTAATGCCTGTGTGTAGAGGTAGCCAATCACCTTAATGATAATTTACGATCCAGGCATAAACTTGTCTCGACCGGAATTGATTTGTTTACTCCCGAAGGATCCTCACGCGATTTTACATCGTTCGCTCGCACGGGTGGCCTATACGGGTAGGTACGGCCCCGAAATCTTTCTCCTTCTCCTCCCTCTTGTAATCTCAAAGCAGCCTTTCTTACTCGCGATGGACCATCGAGCGCAGCAGTTTAAATCTTCATCGTTACACAGCCAGCCAGTTCCTCGAAAAGGCGCGATTGCCTCTTCAATGGGTCTATCTACGTTGACGTTTAGAGCGCAGATACGGTCTCGTCCACACTCACAGGAACGTTTACTCTGGGCAGCCGATGATTATTTATAGGTTTACGTACACTAACACGCTCTTTTGTTTTTCTTATGGACAAAGGCGTCATTTACAAAATTGGCTGCACGCGTTTCAAGACTGTCCATGTCTCGTGGATGTCACGTTAAAACTTAAACTGTAATCTTTAAAACAAAATACATATCAACTATTGATTTATGCTCAATTTCATTTCTTTACGCAGAGAACCAGGGTGATTTGTATAGATCTATATAACACGCTGACTATGTAGTATTCTTCCTTTTCATTCATGCGATACCCGTTTTTCTACAGATTATATTATATGCTCATATCATAACGAATGTTTAATACATTTGCTCCTATAGTTTTAGTATCCCTTTGCTTTATTCTTACGTCAATTAACAGAATAATGGTAACTATACTAACCCAGTACACCGCATGCGAACGATGATTGAATGATCTGAAGCTAAGTTTAAATTAAATTTTGCGAATTGCATAAGTCTTCGAGTTGTATTTTTTATGAATACAGAAAATTTACTCACATCTGTTTTCTCTAGAGAAGTGGACACAGTGTCGATAGTTTAATATTTTTTTAAAGCACCGAATAGTAGAAACTCAATATAGCGACTTCTGACCTTATTCAGAAAAACTCCCTGAACTATGAAATCATTGCCGATAGTATAGGACCTTCTTAGATGGACGTCAAGATATGTTCAGACCTTTAAAAGAATTGATTCTAAATTTAAGTGTTCTGTTTAGGAGTAGGTTAAAAATGCAGTGCATTCCTGAATGTGAAAGCAATAAAGAATAAAAAAAAGTTTATACTCATTGTTAAATGCTTAGACCTCCTATTCGAATCTAGGTAAACAATCCCTCGATACCCGGTAATTTATTTCCTGTATATATGTATTCTAAGCTGGAAGAAAACAATTCGATTTTTATTGCACAGAATAAGACTGTAAAACTAGAGTCTCTTTATTTACAGAAACAATTTTATTCCAACCAGCGGTACTGCATGTGCATTCAGAATTTAAAAATACTGATTTTTCCCTTATTTAAAATAGATCACCTGAAGGAAGTCGAGATGGAAACTAAAGTGTGTAAAGGTAGCAGTATTTTATTGCTCATCGTCGCGCCATATTGCTGAAAGCCGAAAAATTGCTTAAAACTAAGAAAAATTCTGAAGAGCAACGATCTACGATTTAGCGATTTGTAAAAGCTGAGTTAAACATTCAGAAAAAAGGTAGATAAAAATCGAAACAGAAAGCAATCATGTAGTGGCTTGATAGACTCTTTTTTTAGCACTGCACTTGCGAAACCTGTAAGAACTCAGCAGTACTACAGCAAATTCAAACCATTCCAAGGGGTAATAACTTTTTTGCATTGATGCTTTGGATGCTAAAAAATCTTTGGATCCAGAGTTTGGTGGGAAGGGAAAAGATCTAATGGACTGTCTTCAGGGTAATTATTCAATTGCTTTTAATGGCAGGTTCTCAAAAGACCAAGCCGACCCTGCTCACTTAAAGTTTCTGGAAATTCAAGGATCATTCACATGTAATCTTGTTTTCATGGAACCAGCTTTGGGTTTTGAATTTGTTTAAAGCCCAAACACATCTGACCATCTTCCAGTCTTTCATCATTTACCTTGTCTCTGAACGGCCTACTGTATTGCTGAGCATATGGTAAGATCAGTTTTTGAATTCTAACCTATTGCCTGCGATTTATATAGTTTCTGTTACGAGTAGATTAGAACATATAGTCAAATGTAATAGGCAGACTCCAGAGGAAACATCCAAAAAGAATTTGAAGGCAAAAAAGTTATTCCTGAATTTTGTTACCATTAAGAGAAAACTACTACTACTACTTTCAGAATGTGCTCTTCTTCGACTGGTAGTGTAAGGTCTTCAGACATGACAAGAGTTTATTTTCACCCTATATCTCACCTAGGTTCGATTGGGCGTAAATGGGCTGCTAACTCATATCCTCTATTTAAATGTGCTGTATCCATTGCAGAAGTCAAAGCTAGCTTATTACATTCACGTTGCTTTTGTTCTTGATCATGTTGACTATAATCGAAGAATTGTCGTTCTGATTTGTCGATCTACTGGTCTATCTTTAGATCAACAATATGGATTATATTCTATGTAAAATATTGCACATTTTGATATTGAATTTAAATAAAAGTATGAAAGCAATTATGCCGGGGAATAAAATAGTTTTACCATTATTATTTATACACAGTTCACATTTCTAGTAGCGATTATGCGAAAAGTATAATTGGGGAAAACATTAAAACTTTACATTATTGTTATGCAATTAGTCAGATACTCCTAAAATGTGTTCACCCATTATATTTCAGCTTCTCTATTTTTTTTCTGAAAGTTTCCACTAGAACTGAGGTTTCTACAATATAATTTTCTACCATCTTCAAATAGTGTTTACTATAGTTTCCATTTTCATGTGTTCATAATCTTTTTGAAATCGCATTTGAATTTTTCTACTATATAAATCAGAGAAAAACCAAGGTTTTGATGAAGAAATGCACTTTTTAATTGGAAAAGCCAAATTAGATACTTTAAATTAATGCAATGTAGTTTATCAAAATTACTTGTAGATGCAGCAGAACTTATAAGGGAGAAACAAAATGCAAAAAATAACAATAGCTTAATTGCCATAATGACGATATAACTGCTATGAAATATGACGAGATCGAAATCCTTCATGTTGAATCCATTTATTATAAGCGTGCTTTAGCTGGAGTGGATTTCAGTAAAAGAGAAAGATACACTTGTCTCAACAAAATAATTGGCTTGGATTTTTTCAATGAATGTTATAACATGACTATAGAACCATTATGTTAAGTCCACTCCTTTCTCGGGTCTAATAACATCTTTCTTAGTTTTATAATTCGGCTATTATACCACTTCGATTTTATTTATATCATGATTGCTTAATTACATCAAATTTAATATATATTACTACCAGTACTCACATCGAGGAAGTTTGGACGCATGCGTCAAGACAAGTTTTTGCCAGACAGTCGTTTCTCATTGTCAAGAGTGCTTACAAATACAATTTTTTTTTATCTTTAATAGCAATTTAATCACTGGCTGATATAATTTCTTAAGACTTATTATTTGGTTTTAAAATTTAAAAAAAATTGGATTTGGTTAAATAAATCACAAGTTTTTGGGTTAAATCAACAAAATAGATATTTGATGAAACATTGCCGAAGTAATCTGAATATCTGTGATATTAAAAAATAGTTTGCAAATTTGTTACGCTTGTCTAGCCATTTTTAATTTCTTTATTGTCCTTAACCATGAATGAAGTAATCTGCTGGTATCCATAGAAAGCTAATTTTATTATGTTTATCAGGTTTTTATTAATTTTTTTATGTTCGGTTAACGCTATTGTTCTGATTATTTGGTATAATCGCGTTAATGTAAATCATTCTTTGTATAGAATATATCCCTCTATTTGGTTTGCAAATGTGTTTGGATAATGGGACCTGTAGTCCTGTGACGGTCGAGTAAATAAGTAACATGACCTATACTATTCTTTACATTATATCAAGTTATATATTGCTTGTTAATGTTTACATTTATTTCTAAAGAGTTATTCTTGATTTATAAATGCCATTATTTTCTAAATATTAAATAGTTATTATAATTTCAATTCAGCAGTTTTATATTTTATACACTTCCCTGCATTGAGATTTTACGCTTAAAGCTGCGTGAACTATATACTGCAGACTGTCGGATTACAATTCATGTTACAGTAGATATTTCAGGATTGACTGAAGACAGATTGTATAATATTATCTACTATTTTCCATATGTATGATAAGTTTAATTTTACCTTTTTAAATCTGAAATTTAGTAGAACATTAAATGGATCTTTTTTAATGTTCACCAGAGTATTTGATCCTTACCTGAAACAAAAAGAAAATTTTCATATAAAAGTGAAGGGAGAGCCACATTAATAAATGTTCAGCTCGATTTTTTAAAATGTAAAGTCAAGAAAGAAGATCGAGCTTGAATATAATAATTTGTAATTTTTCTACAATTAATGGTCTGAAATAGCCCATGAACATTTTTCTCCTAGAATAGTATGCATAGAGTTTCTTCTACAGTATAAGGAGAATATTTTCCGTCAGGAATAAAATAATATTTATACTGGGTGACAGAAAGATATATTGAATTTCTAAATAAATGAAAAACACGCGTTTATTTTTCAAAGTTTAAATATTATATATTCTAACGGATCCTCTATGTATATACTTCTCGAGTTGGTCATTTTTTACTCTTTTTTTTCAAGAATCAGTAAAACACTATTTTTGGAAAGCAATCTCCAGAAAGAAAAGCTTTCGCAAAAGAAAGCATAATTTATCTTGTTTTACGGAAATAGTAGTTTTCATGATATACAGTCTATAAGAAGGCGTCCAAGATATGAAGCAGGAGAATTGATCCGACCGAAACTCACGGGCATGAGTTGTCGAGGCGAAAATCCAACCTTCCACCCTCAAGCCTTAGCACGTTTATCCCGTCTTTTCATGGAGCACTCTCAGAGCACCTATTTTACGATAAAATAATAATGATTATAATCGGTCGACCATTTGTATAGAAATTATTTCTGTCATCATTTCGTAAAGTTGCTTTGAGTTGCATCTGAAAGAGGCAGGTATTCTCGGACAGATATGCAATTTCAAACTGATTTATAAGTATGTAAAACTATTTAATTTTAATAAAATGGTCTAAGTGGACGCTGTAACATATACTGAAGCAACTTTTAATTTTACTAAATAAGACAGATAAACCAATTTTGGATTTCTGTCGTATACCTTCATTTTACGGTACAGAAACAAATTATACAGATGAATAAGAATTCTCTGATTCCTCATTTTTTTTTGCTCTGCGAGGAAAATTTTTTGGGGTGCTTAATTCAAATAAACAAAAATAAAAATTTGCTATAATTATATTCATCGCCTCTCGTTATATATCATTTCACAAGTTGAGAACGTCACGAGTTGATTACTATTCCAGATTATCTGGCAAATTTGTAAAAGGGTCGGAACTCATGAGAGCCTCTAGGCAGGCTGTATGGGTAATGGACGGTCGAGTACTCGACTCGACGCAGTTAAATGTCTTGCTAGTCGAGTTAGCACACGTATAATGCGAGAGAGTAACGTATTCACCGTATTTTCCGTGGCAATGCATTACTACTTCTTGATGTTCGGCATGAACGTATATCAATTGTCCTTTGCCACCGCTTCTAGTATGCGACAGTCCCTCGGCGGAGGATTCATACAGGACGTAAAACGGAATTGCGACTAGCCACGCCACCGACTACTCCCAGGTATCGTCTCGTCCTGTGTCCTTTCCCTCATCTAACTCTCCGGGATTATCCAGCCCGTGGCGAGTAAGAAAGTGAATTTTTAATGCGTCTCTGGAAGGTATCGCATCCCTGAGGACCTGTAACGGAATGCTACCCTGCAAAAGAATACCAGATGCGCCAAGCAATGTGACAATGTACGCGCAATACGCCTATTCACGACACACAGGCATTGGTAAAATTTTGTTCAGTGCTGAAAATGGATAGCCGAGATTAAATTGTAATTTTTATAGAATTTGTGAATAAAACGTATCTAAATTTCGACACTACAGTGATCTTGATAGTCCATTTTTCGTTTTGAAGAGAAATGTGCCCTCAGTAACGTACCCTAGGAAGACCTTCCTGCACTCTAAATTTGAATCAGTCAAAATTTGACTGATTTAATTAGTCAAGCATATTTTTACTGTCAAATCAGTCACATTGACTGTCAAATCAGTCACTTTGACTGTCGAATCAGTCATTTTGACTGATTGTTCAGTCAATATTGGTGAGTGATTCAATCAGTCACTTGAAACGACTGACTGTCAGTCAATAAAAGTGACTGATTTGT
>JAAAKG020143176.1:0-11426 GCA_010014905.2 Druon quercuslanigerum
GCATAAGCCTACTAATTTATCTCCATTATAGTTTGTTCTTGGATCCCCAAAATTACCTAGTACTCTTTCTGTGTCCTAATTTTGGATGCCAACCCATCCATTCATGTCTCCTAGCAGAATTATTCTTTTACCATGATCGCAAATATTCATCGTATCATCATATCAAAAAAAGGAAGTAGAATAATAATAATTACGATCAATGTTGTTGATCCAGTTTTGATGTTAATTGCGTCTGAGTGGATGACTAAATTAAAAATTTGTGCGTTGATGGTAGTGACATACGTATGCGACATACGTAGTATCAAGAACGATACTAACCTCAAAAAATGGAGCAGAATGTTGTTCCTGTCTCCTTTTCAAAAAAATTTCAAAAAATTAGAATCTTTAGTATATTAACAACAAATTTTTTAACTATTTTACAATAAAAAACGAGGACCATAATGATGACTTTAATCCTGTTTTTAAACTTTAACATAGTTGGGCTAATATCATGAATGTGAAAATGGAGATGGGATGTTACTTTACAACGTATATTTTTTTATGTTTGGCCGTATTTAAATTTGTTCCTGATGAGGAGAGTCTGTGACTCTCAAAACGGTTTTATAAAATAAAGAAGACCTATTTTGCACTGAGGTTCTTTATTAATTTATTGTCTGAAGTATGTCACTACCATCAACGCACAAATTTTTAAGATGAATATCGTTATACATAACTAAATATCGTTCGACCATTAAAACTGTCACTTCGAAATTATAAACATTCCAGCGATTGAAATTATCTCATTCAAAATTTTTCAATATAACATTATTTAATTGTGTGCATTTTGAATTTTATGTCCTTTACTATTTTGGATATTAATTTCAAACTAATTGTTTCTCATTTTTCTATTTAAAAATTCTTTCTTGATTTAAAACTGTAGAAATAATCTAATTTTCATAGATTTAATTAACCGCCATCTTAATATCTTAAAAATGTTTAGTATTACTTGAAAACTGGAGGCATATGGTTTTTATTTTGAATTTCTTCTCGCTAATAAATATAGAAAATATAATGTTGAATTATATTGTTTACGAAGGATTTAAATAACAAGTTTTTTTTTAATTACATTTTTCTAAAAAATATCCACTTTCGTCATTCCACTGGGAATAAAATTACGGAACTTCCGATTTCTCGTCAGGTTCTTTTCCATTAAGCTATTAGAAAGATCAAAAGAATAATTTTTGCTGAAAGACACGCTGTCTCATGCTAGGTGTTACATTTATAATACGAGTAATTTTAAAGGAATTTGTATTATCATCAGACATAGTTGCCAGCAATCAGTGCAAATACCTTTTTCACAACTCTTAACTCTTCAAATTACAAAAAATACCTAACGTCATTTTCAGAAAAAATAAAAAATTAATTAATAAACATTTTTTAAATTTATATTTTCTGAAAAAAGATCTACTCTTGTGTGAAAATGACGTTCATAATTTCCTGTTATTTAAAGAGTTAACTGGATCGATAGGTCGATTTCTATTTTCACAGTTGTGAAAAAAGTATTTACACTTATTATTGGTAAACATTTCTGATCATAATACAGATTCTTTTAATATTAATCTTATCATAAATGTAACACCTGGCATCAGACAGCGAGTCTCAGGCTTTCTAAGCAACATTCACTTTAAGAAAAATTTGCGCAGCCCGTTTAATATAGTATTTTAGATATTTCAGTTATCCTATCCGATCCTGTCATATTCTATCCGCTTTTGCCGTATACTATTCAATCCTCTTGTATTGTATTCTATAATTGCCTATTCTTTCGAAAACTGCAGGTTCATGTCTGATCCTTTCCAATTATATATGTTCCTATCCAATTATATCCGATTTAGGCCGATCCTTTTATATCCGATACGGCTGTAACGGATCCCTTTCTATTCCTGCCTACTCGGATCTATATAATCTTATCCGATTATAAACGAATCTAACCGAGCTCTATCAGATTTTATCTGATCCTTTTGGTTCCAATATCATCCTATCCAATTCTACCCGATACCGTCGGTGCGAAAGAGGTTGGATTGACGAACGGACGGAAAACCAGGGGAAACTATAAGGGTTTTAGTTCGGGGTTTCTGCCTTGTTAATTATTCAGAAACATGAACTGTCTGGGGCTATGAGTAACTAGGTAAATTTGGTTAAACTTTGGAGGAAATTTTATTTTTGGGTATTCGCATTACAATCGCGAAAACGAATTTAAAAAAAAGGAAATAAAGACCACCTTTAACAGCATACGATCGTCTGTTTTAAGAAACTGCAAAGCCCTGTTTCTTGTTGCAGGGTTGAGTTCATAGACTTAAACCTCTAGGTCTCGTACGCGTCTTTCCTGAAATTTTTATTTTTTTGAAGATATCAATATCCGGATTTTTCGAACAGGTCTTTTGCTTCTTCCGAGCCTTCTCTTCATGACATGACAAGGTCTTATCATGCCAGTCATTCTTACCCGCGTGGAAAAGGTTCAATAAGTGAATCATGGCTCCACAATGGCTCAACAGTTGTATAAGCGTGGGGTGAGCGTGGGTTAACCATGGGGTAAGCGTGGAGTAAGCGTGGCTCATGATTGGGTCAATTTTCACCCACTGTAAACCCACGGTCGTCCCATGGTTATGAACAATGGGTCAAGCATAGTTAATGACCCCTCTGCCTTGCGTCGCCCACGGTCGAACATGATTTGGTTAAAATTGAACTTTGGCTAAAATTTCAAGGGTGGAAACAATTCACTAAATTTTACTCACTTTTCAGAAAGGATTGGGGCATTAATATGTTCTTTTATTGCACTTTGCGAAATTTTTCAAAAATCCGAAGAATAAAAACTTGCATTGGCTTAAACACTTGGGAATATCTGGCTAAAGCACGGGTCACGGACTTGAGAACATGTAAGTGTTAGAGAAAATTAGCCTGTTTTAAAAATGGAATTCTTAGGTTTGCCAATAATCTAGACATCAATTAATGGTAAGTTCACTACCCGGGTGCACCGCGTCGCACACCAGGTAGCTTAGCACGTATTTTACAAGAATTATTTCAAAATTTAAATTTTTCGAACAGCCACAACAACTATAAATTGTGAGTTGACGACCCAGGTGTACCAGTTCGCACACCAGGTAGTTTAATACGTATTCTACAAGAAAAGTTCAAAAATTTTAGTTTGGGGAATAACGAAGCCAAAATAACGATAAATGATAAGCCGACAAGCCAGGTGCAATTGGTCGCCCAAAAGGTAACTTAGCACGTTTCTACAGGATGTTTTTCAAACTTTAAATTTTTGCAGCCACCAAAATAACTGAAAATTGTGGGACGGAGATAAAGGTACACCAGATCAAGCACTAGTCAGTTTAATCAGTACTCTACGAGAACTTTTTTAAAATTCAAAAATAATAAAACGGTGAAAATAATTCCAAATGGTGAGTCGACGATCCGAATGCACCGGATCGTGCACCAGGTTTAGCACTTATTATACGAGAAATTTCAAAGAATTTAAATCGTCCCGACCCAGTTCACCCGGATTATCAAATCACAATTTTTAGTTATTTTGGCAGTTAGCACAATTCAAATTCCTAAAAATATCTCGTAGCATACGTGCTAAACTACCTCATGTGCAACCCGGTGCACCCGGGTCGTCGACTCGATCGTCGATCGACCTGGTGCTCGATCCCGTATACCCGAATCTTCGACTCACAATTTTTAATTATTTTGGCTGTTGGAACCAAAGGTTTCCATTTTTAGCGGGGGGTAATTTTCTCTGACACTCACATTGTCTCAAGTCCGTGATTCGTGATTTAGTAAGATATTTCTGCTTTAGAACAGGGACTTCTGGCAGAAAATTATATGTCTACGTTAAAACCTGAAATTTTGTAAAAGAATTATAATTTTTCACGTGAAAAGATTTTTTCAAATTCCTTCTTCTAAAACAGAAATTCAATTATTTTCTAAAATTCCCGTCCCATGTCTCCCAAGTCAAATAATTAATATTCACTGAGAACCCGGAGAAAAATACTCGAAAAGACGTTTCTATGCAAAAGGAGAGAATTGAGACGTTTTGACTCAGAAATTCCTAAACCCGACTGAAATTTGGCTGAAAAAAGCATACGAAATCGGAAATTTCCATAAAAAGCGAAAAAATTTGTTTGAAAACTGCTAGGTTCTAAATAACAAACAGGTACGTAATGAACTTTTTTTATTGTTTTTTGTTTTTTTATTTGTAAAATGTATTTTCCGCGGGATTTTGACATTTCATCATTATTACATCAGATACTATTTTAGATTGAGCTTATTATTTCGCTAAATTATTTTAGACTTTTCCAACTAATTGGTAAATATCTCAAAATTTCTTTTAATTTTGTTTGAATCCATAGATTTAATCATATAATATGATGAATATGACCATACATGATGAGATATTTCTAAAAAAAAAGCGGAAAAATTTTTATTGCACCCATTCCTCTGCATCAAGAACTGATTTTTAAAAATACGCAAATGAAGTTTCTATTAATTTTCTTTTGTTTCTTAAAAATGTGTTATCATATCCCGAATGCTAGTTCAAATTTTATAAAAATTTATTGTAACTGATATTAAAAATTATCTTTTAATTTCATTATCAATATTTCAGTAAATCAAAATCAAAAACGAGAGAAAGAAATTTATCAGAAAAGGCAATACAAATAATTATTACGTGCATCGTAATCTACGGCCCAAGACGAAATGCATAAGGATGTTCGATAAACATTAAGTTATGCTAAAAATATTTCACAAAGATATAGAAGATTTTATGATAATGATTTCTTTTCTTTTCTGAGATAAACAATTACAGTTTTCACTTAGGATTCACTTCAGAACTGGAATTTTCCATGAAAATTTGTTTTTTACTTTCCTTTCATCTTTTTTTCATAAAACTTTCATAAAACTTTCCTCTCATAAATTTTGGAAAGATTAAGTTATTATATTTATGAATACAAATTATTATAATTACAATTCTCAAACAGGAATAAGGATTTCCCTGAAAAATTATAATTTTCATTTTTGGTTAACTTTTTGTGGAAAACGTAAATTTCTGAAAAGAATTTTTAATCTATCCTAGAAAAAGCAAATAAAAGAAATCCCTTTTCCAAGTCAGAATTAAAAACATTCGTCTTTCTAGTTTTCCAAGGAGTATTATTGTATTTCTGAATTTTGCTAGAAAATTTTGGAAATAAATAAATTTCTGATATTTCTAATGAATCTGAGTTTGGACGGAGAATAAATAAATTAAATATGAAGCAAAATTTATGTGCATAATTATAATTTTGACTTTTCAACAGGAAGTATCGTACAGAACTATAATTTTTTACAATAAGTAAATTTTGGCATTAAAGCGAAAAATGTTAAAAAAATAATTTTAATTCTGGTTTATGAAAAATAAATGTACAAAAACAATCCCTGTTCGAAGTCAGAATTTTTCGATTTTGAAAATTCCTTATTCCAAATCACAAGCTGCTTAAGCTTAAAAATTCTTTTTTTCAATAAATAAAATGTTTTCTAAACTGTTAACTTATCTTGCCTAAACTTTAGAAAAAAGGGGTTTTATATAATAGTTTATTATTTGTTCAATAATGATTAGAACTACAGAATTTTGTGAGAGAATATAATTCCGATTGCTAATAGAGAATTATCGTTTTGAAAGAGGGAATTTAAAAGAAAATCCCTGTTCAAATTTTGTAATTATAATTTTATTTTAAAAATTTGCTGTCTAAGTTAAAAATCTTCTAAATTGTTAGAAATGGTTTAATAATTCACAGCTTTTTAAACTCCCGTTTGTTAGGATTTATATCAGCTGTTTAAAGCTAAGCATATGCTTTTATAGTAGATATGGTATAAATTTTTCATGTATATGACGCATCGCGCTATGGTATAAAAGATTATATAAATTGTGATGTCAGTAAATAAATTTTTTGTATGAAGCAAAGTCTTTTGAAATGTAAATATCTGAAAAGGCCAAACTTGGCGCACATCAAATCCTAATCATTGTGTACATCTAGTCAGAATTTAATATTGTCCAAATAATGATTATATAGTAAAAATTAAAATACTGAAGCTTTCGATACTATTGTCTTCATTAAAAAAAATTGAGAAATAATTTTTTAACTCAAAATTCGCTTTTTTTATGATTTATTGAAGACTGATATTTTCAATGAAATATTATTCTTTTTTAATTGACAGTTCAACTATTTGGTTAAAAATTAATCTTCCCTAGGAGAAAATTGATCTGCTTGGTTGAAAATTCAAAGCTCACCTTCTTGAAATTTGTTTTTTTATCAGTAATTTATTGAACTAAAAATTTTACATGTCTATTTTCGTTAGCAGGTTATATTTTTAGTCGATAATTCAAATATTGCCTTTTCCACGATTTTCCACCAATTTTTTTTTAAATTTTCAGGAAAAGTTTCTCAAAGAACAACTTTCTTACGATAAGTTATTTTAAATAACATTTTTTCGATGACCGACCCACTGTTCAAAGTTGGCGAAACGTGGTTTTCGTTTGGAATTAATTTGTTATAAAAAAAATATATTGATTTTTTAAACGGAGAGGGTTTCTTAAAGTCATCGCTCATATCATTTGAATACATCACAGAAATTTCAAGCATTTTATCAACAAACGGCCGAATAATCGCGAGTTTTGTTTGATCAAAAATTGATTTTTGATCCGAAAATTTTCTAAGGTTTTATTGTTTATTTTGAGTAATGATTGTGAAATTAAAAAGTTCCATTAGAAAAATTTTTCGGTCGCTTCAAGCTGAATGCGCAGGTATATTTTGTTTCAAATTTCGTGAACTTCTTTATCGATAGATTCTCTGTAACCCAATTTTGGATGTGATACAAAGAATTTTAAAAATCGTTTTTATCATTATCCAATAAAAGGAAATTAAAACTAAAGAAATTTAAATTAGATTCAAATCTGATTTAAAATCCTATTTAACGTCCAATAATCAAATTTATGTGCAGAAATCCTGAAAATAAAACCAAGAATCAAAGGACCAAATTTGGACAACCACCATAAAATGTCCCTATTAAAATTTGAAAAAAGATTTTAAAAATTTTTCTAAACAAAAAAAATAAAAATTTATATCTTGGACAAAAATAAGAAAGAGAAAAGAAAAATGAGAAGGCAACCAACCAAATCCCCTTCCTTCTCTTTTTTATTTCTTTTGTCTTTTTCAATATTTATTATTATCAAATCACAACAAATATTGTTTTTCTTTTCTTTTCTATATTTTGGTCCAAAAAATACATTTTTCCTTTTCATTTTTCAGTAGAAATGTTATCTTTTTTGAAATTTCAATAGGAACATTTTATGGTGGTTATTCAAATTAGGTCGTTTTTATTTTCCGAAATTTGTTGCAAATTTAAAAGATAATTTTCAAAAATAATCTTTGATAATAGTCAGAATTCCTTACATTTTTTAAACTCCTTAGTCCAAGTTAAAATTTAAATGAATTAATTTTTTTCACATACAAATATGCTGAAATTTATACTTTGTGACAGGAAATTTCACTAAAACGTAAAGGATTAAATAAATTGTCATATTGGCAAGTACATTTTTTTTCTTAAGGCTGACTCCAATTAAATTTAAATATCTCGTACCGATAAGCCTAAGGCCACATTTTTAAGCTTTTCGAAAATAACAGATCATGAGTTATAATTTTTGTCTTAAACGGATTTAGAAATAATCTTGGACTTTCTAAATTTTGAAAAAGATCTGGAAAAATTTCGCACAAAATTTAAAAAATCTAAAAAAGTGTTTTTAAGATGTACAATTCAGAATTCGCCTAGACCTCTATGAGTGTAATATTAAAATATTAGAGTAATTAGTTTGTACCAAAAGTGAGCAGTTTGTTTATAAATGTTACCACAATTTTTTATATCAAATTCCAAAAGCTACACATTTTTGTTGATGTTTAATTAAATTTTTTTTATATGACACTTTTTTTACTAGTAAAATGTGTATTATTACTATTTTTAACATTATTTTTCTTTAGAAACTTAGATAATTTTGTAAGTAAATAGTAATTGGATGAAACCTGCCTTAGCAACGGTTGGAATTTTATTTCAATTTCGTAAATTACCTACTGAGGGTCCATTAAAAAATCGAGTTTTTCGAAAACGTCTTTTTTTCACAATAAATATTTTGACAATAAATAGTCATACAATGGAATTTTGACTATTTTATTCGGAAAGAGGTACTATAAAAATTCCTGTTTGTTGTCAGAAACCACAATTTGTAAATTCCTTCTTACAAAATTTTGAAGAAGGAGTTAATTTTTTCTCAGTATTGATAGTAAATAATTAAAATTAATGTTTGTTGTTTACTTTCTACCTGGTTTGAAATTAATATGTTCTAATGTTCTAAATATTGATGTCCCTGAGCAGGCAGAGAATACCTTTTTTACTGCATTATTTAATATCTATTTAAACGTAAAATCAATATTTTAAAAATATTTATATAATAGCAACTTTTGTAAATAAACATAATTCTGATATGAAAAAGGAAATTCCGTAAAGCGAAAGTAATTTTTAATGAGAGCATGTAATATGCGTAAGGAATTATAAATGGACTTATTATGGTAAATTCTTGATATTGAGTGAAGATTTAAAAAAATAATTATATTATTATTTACAAGTAGAGAATTTTTTTAAAATCCAGAAAAAACGAAATTTATGATCATACGTCAGATAGACATGATGTATTTGGATAAATGTATATAAGATTTTAAATGATGAAACTGACTTTAATGAAATGTAAATATTTGATAAGGATAAATTTGACGTCTAGAAGACAAGAGATAACGACTGTACGATACGTGATTTATATAATACAATAATGCACTGTAATATACATTTAGTACATTATTAGTTAAATTGTTCAAAAAATCAGTAAGGAAACTTTCTCTAATTTGAAACGATGATGATTTATTCTACTCTCGTATTATCCTTGGTCTTTGTCCTCAATTCTATAGGTGAATATAATAATAAAATACATATAGTATCTACAATTTCACGTAAATTTTAAATCTTTCTACAAATTACAATGCATCCCAGTTTTCTCGCTTAATTGAAAATTTTTTATCGCATTTTTATAAATTTAAACTTTTTTTATATATTTTTCAGAATTTCTAAATATTTCAAAAGATTCTTGCTTCAAAATCGTATATTCTGAAAAATAATTATAATCTGAATTAGAATATCAGATAAGATTTGGTCATAAGAATTACACTTCTGAATTGTGGTGGATCTTGAACATGAATGTTTTAAATTCCCTTCTTCTAAATCGGAATAAAAATTATTTTAAAAAATTTCCATTTTATTTCATACAAATCATCTATTTTAAGTCAAATAATATCATATTACAAAAAAGTCCAGATCTAAAGTCTTTGTTATAATTTTTTAAGAAATTTCCATATTCTAAGCCAAAATTTCAATTATTTCAAAACTTCCCTTTTGCTATCTCTTTTGGTGTAATATTAACAGATCAGAGTATTTGGCTTGTAACACAGCTACAAAACGTAACTTTTTGAAAAATTAAAACAGGTTTCTTTAAAAACATTTTTTGGTATTTTCAGAAAATTTGTAAGGTAATGAGTTTAAAAACCCGTTACTTTTGAAATACTGGCCGTTTTAAAGAAAATAAAAAATCATTACTTTTTTATGTTTCGCCTAACAAATCAGAAAATGGTTTAATTTTTAAATTTATCAATTTTTAGGTTAAAAAAATTGAAAGGAAACTCTAGGAATTAAATATTTTTATAATTTTGAATTGACAGCTCTCAATCATTTTTTAAATTATGAATTTTTCTGTTAAACCTTCACTTTACAAAAATTTATTTTTTACCTTATTTAGTTAATAATTACAGAATACTTAATTTTATATCAAAATTTTTAACAGATTTTGAACAATTAAAGTTTTTTCAAATTCATGTACTACAGAAATTAACATCCTATCTCGAAAACTGGTTTGAATATAAATTATGCATTGAAAAAAGTATGCGCATAGGAGAAACGGCTTCGTAGTCAATTTAATATATTGTTTCAAACTCCTAACTCAATTATATATTTCTGTGTGCTAAAAAAAAATTTGAATAAGATTCAAACCAAATTTAGAAGGAAAAATTATAAAAAAGAAAAGAACATTATTTATTTTATTAGACACAAATAAAAAAGATTAAAGAAAAATGAGAAGCAACAAACCAAGTCCTCTTCCTTCTCTTTTTATTTATTTTGTCTTTTCCGGAATATTACCAAATTCAAAAAAAAAAAACATTTGTAAAAAGTAATCAACAAAGTTTCGGCACTTATGCAGCACCTTTATCAAGGCAAAAAAATCGAGCAGACAGAAACAGCAACGAAACCACGATACTCTATCCCTGATACCCGAGATTGATACCCTAGACATTTAAATCTCGGGTGTCCGGGAGAGAGCATCGTACTTTCGTTGCTGTTCCTGTCTGCTTGAGTTTTTTTATTTACTCTTGTATGAGTGCCAAAAGAGAAGAAAGAGGATTTTTTCGTTTGTTTTCTGAATTTTATTTCCTCTTTTTTAAAAAAATTATTTATTTTTTTTCAAGCACAAAAGGAACATTTTTAGCCCTGTTACAAATTTAGTCGTTTTATTTTTGGTTGGTTTCTCAGGAATTCTGCACCTTAACTATTTGGTAATATTCTACCCTATCCGTGCCTAATCAAATGAGTCCTATCGGAGTGCTTTCGATTCTTTTCAGTTCTAGGCCATCCTATCGTATTTAATCCGGTTCTGCTATTTATGAGCCATTTCTGTCTGATACAATTGAGGCGCCTAAGTGGGGAGGCCCCTAACCTTCTAAAAATAAAGTCTTGAATTTTAATTTTTGAAATATATGTCCTGAGTGAAAATTTAATTTCGCATCTTTTTCTTTTCATAAAAAAATTGTAGCTTTTTTATTTTTCGAATTATTTACGAAAAACTGTTTTTTTCTCTAATCAAAATATTTTGATTTTTTCACTTTAACTCTCAGCGATACGAAAACTTTGTGATATTTTGTAATAAAACTTATCAGAAATATGAATTGTCATATTCTGCGACCGATTGCGTTGCAAAACATCCAAATGTTAATTTGTAAAATTGTTAATAATTTTTTTTGAAGACCGCGCATAATTCGTGCACAAACAACTTCTAGCGTTTCGGGAGTCGAGCGAATTTTGAGCAAGCGCGATGGATTTTCTTCCGCGCAAACTACGCCCCGGTCAGTAAAGCGCCACCCCAGCGTTAGATGCAACTGTGACTCACCGCCCGTCGAGATTTTGTAGTTGAAATACGAGGAATATGGAAAATCATGGTTTATAATAAATAGATCTTCTTTGATAAAAATATTTTAGTGTTGCCACTT
>JAAAKG020143177.1:0-11426 GCA_010014905.2 Druon quercuslanigerum
ATCTAAAGAATAGGAAACACGCGATTTTGGAAGTTTTTCATGGATATTAGTCAGCCCATGAAATCTTGGGGTGTGGGGGGGGGGGGGGGGCGTTGACAGTTTGTCGTCTGCTGGTTGGACGTAACAATAACAAAGTGAAAAAATACTATCAAATTTGAAGTATTTTTTTATCGTATTATGGAAAATTGATATCGCGAAGTGAAATTTGAAACGGAATAGAACGCAATGACGGAAAAAAGTTAGTATTCTGCATAAATTTATCAATAGAATTTCAGAACATCGATGCTTAACCTCAAAATAAAATTTCTTTTTCGATTTTTCTTGTAGAATTAAATATAGTTTTTATCATTTTTGACAGTCTTTGGGAGTTACTCGTTATCTGAAACGTTATAGGGTTCATATGTATGAGCTCCACCCTGAAAAAGCCCTATCTAACGTAATTTTAGCCGACCATATTTTTTTCGTGAATTTATTTAGGAGTCATCCAAAAATAACATTCGAATATCCAACATTATGGGAAATTTTTTCTCTCAAGTCAAAAATATCTACGTATTTTGTTGAAATTATTATTTTTCTATATTTAAGAAAATTAATTTTTCTAACTGCAAATTTAACTATTACATTTTTGGTTGAAAATTAATCGTTTTTAGTTCAAAATTGAACTATTTGGTTGAAAATGTATGTATTTTGTTACAAATTCGTATTTTTTGGCAGAAAATTAAGATTCTTTTTTGTAAATTCAACTACGTGGTTGAAAGTTGAACTAACATTGTGAAAAATTAATTTTAATAATTAAAGAACCATTTTTAGTCGAAGTTTTAACTATTTTGTTGAAAATTCATGTTTTTGTTGGTTTAAAATAATTTTTTTGAACTGCAATTTTAACTATTCCATTTTTTGGCTGAAAACTCATCGTTTTTAAATGACAATTCGACTGTTTTGTTGAAAATGTATGTATTTTGTTATTTTTTGAAAATTCAACTACGTGGTTGAAAGTTGAACTAACATTGTGGAAAATTAATTGTATTAATTAAAGATCCATTTTTGGTCGAAGTTTCAACTATTTTCTTGAAAATTCATTTTTTTGTTGGTTTAAAATAATTTTTTTTAACTGAAATTTTAACTATTCCATTTTTGGTTGAAAACTTATCGATTTTAAATGACATTTCAACAGTTTTGTTGAAAATGTGTGTATTTTGTTATTTTTTGTTAAAAAATTTATTTTATTAGTTGATCCATTTATTTTGTTAAAAATGTAACTTTTTTGTTGGTTGAATATAAATTCTTTGATCTGTAAAATTAAAATTTTTATCTTTTAATTCCAATGTATCATTCTTTAATGAAAATTCAACTATTTTGTTGAAAATCACGTATTTTGTTCTAAATTCGTATTTTTTGGTAGAAAAATAAACTTCTTGTTTGAAAATTAAGCAACTTCATTGGAAGTTGAACTACTTTATTAAAAAGTCATTTAATTGGTTAAAGATTTATTTGTTTAGTTAAAAATTTAATTAATTTGATAAAAATTAGTTTTTTGGCTTGTTTAAAAATAAATGTTAACTGACAATTTAACTGTTTCATTTTTTTTATTGATTAATGATCCATTTTTTGCTTAAGAATTTAAATTTTTTGTGGGTTGAAAATCAATTTTTTAAACTGCATATTTTATTATGGTATTTTTGGTTGACAATTGATCTTTTTTTTAAAATTCAACTATTTAGTTGAAAATAATGTATTTTGTTATAAATCCGTCTTTTTGTTTGGTAGAAAAATAAATTGCTTGATTTAAAATTCAACTACTTGGTTGAAAGTTGAGCTAGTTTATTAAAAATGAATATTTTTTTGTTTAAAATTTAACTATTATGATGAACAATCATTTCTTTTTTTCAAAATCAATGTTTTGAATTGCAAACTTAACAACAATTAAAACATTATTTTATTAGTTGATGTACTATCTCTGTTTGTAAATTTAACTATTTTGTTGTTTTTTTCCTTTTTAGTTTAAAAATAAATTGTTTGAACTGAAGATTTAACTATTCAAGTTTTGGAATAAAATCAAACTTCTTGACTGAAAATGCAACTGCTCGGTTGTAAGTTGCATTGCTTGACTACAAATTCAGTTTATTAGTTAAAGATCCATCTCTGCTTGAAAATTAAACTATTTTGTTGAGATTTTTTTTGTATCAATTTTTTGAACTATAAATTTAACTATTCTATTTTTCGTTAAAAATTGATTGTTTTTAGACAAAGATTGAACTATTTTGTTGATAATTGATGTATTTTGTAATAAATTCAACTTTTTAGGTAAAAAATTAATCCTACTGACAGAAATTTTAACTACTTTGGTTAAAAGTTGAGCGAGGTACTTTCATAAAATTTGGTCTTTTTTGATTAAAAATTGAACAATTTGGTTGACATTTTTTTCTTTCTAGAATGAAGAATCTGACTTGGGATCGAATTCATCTCTTTTTAGTGGAAATTTGATATTTTTTTGTAAAAGCTGTAACTCTTTGGTTTAACTTTAATCTAGTTTGGTTGAGAATTCAGCCATTTTTTTGAAACACCACCTTTATTTGGTTAGATTCTACTCCTTTTTATTTAAAATAAAAATATTTTTTGGTTGAAAATTAACTTTTTTGGTTTAAGATATAATTATTGAATTATTGTTTGGAAATTGAGTGTATTTAGTTGAAAATACAGCTTTTTGTTAGAAATTTATGCATTTTTGTTTTAAATACGTTAATAAAATGTAATATAAAAAAATATTAACCTAAAAGGGTTCTTTCGACTCAAAGTATATGTATTTTTTGAATTGGATAAATCAAAAGTTTTAGAATATGTTAACTTTGTTTTCCCCATATGTTTAGGAAACAGTGCGAGTCACGATTTAAGATTAAAATCTCAATTTAAGGAGTTGGACGATAAACCAGCCGAAACAAAATGTTTATTATGCGAAACTAGTTTTATTCTTCCCACAAATGAAAAAGACTTCCTAACCCATATTTTCAAGGAGCATCGATTAGTTATAGGAGATGTGGATAAAATAGCGAGTCTTAAAAGGTAGAAATGAAATCGATATTTAATTAATATTAAAAATTATTTCTTAACTAACGCAACAAAATTTTTTTTCCAGTTACGTTTATTATTGGAGAGTAAAATTTCGAGAAGAGCCCTTAACTACATTTTGCACGAGTTTTTTAAATGATTATACTCCAGACGGAAAACCCAGTAAAAACGAACCTTATTTTTTACTATCGGATTGCATTTCTGAAGATAAAACGCTCAGGGAAGAATTGCAGAGGGAAAAATTGGTTAGTAATTTTTGTTCTTTTAAGTAGAAAATGAAGTAATTAATTAATATTATTTGATTTAAATTGAAGGAATGGATTCTGGCTGAGCAGCTGAGCGAAAGAAAAGACACAAAGTTCAAAAGAGGTTGCATGTTTTGTAGACTCGAATTTTCCGAATCTCGTCTCGATTATATAAAACATCTTTCGGAAAAGCACAATATTCAGCTGGGAAAGACTGAGAATTTAGTTTTACTTGACCAACTTCTAGACAAAATTCAAAACAGTATAGAAAGGTAAAGTTTCCAATATTCAATTTGTAGGATTCGAATTTAGTGTAGAGATAAAAAATAGTATCAAGAGTGGCATACATTTTGAAGAATAGTCGCAAAATAGTGACATAAAATTTTTAGTTTTTATATTTGATTAATAAATATTAGTCAATAAATAAAAAATATTACTTTTTTTAATTTTTCGAAATGATTTCTACAAATATTGCAAAAAATCTGGAAGATTTAAGGGACATTTTTTTGATCTTAATAAATTTTCCAAAATTTTAGACATAATTTCAGTCAGTTTAAAGATATTCATCTTGCAAAATTTTAAGTCTTAAATATCTGATATTTCTATATACCTTGAAAATAAATGTGCAAATTCAACCTTAAAAAGAAATATTTATTGTAAATTTTTATTTTGCATTTAAAATCATTAATTCTTTCAAACTATAATTTGTGCTTATTTTTTCCTTTCTTAACAGAAAAATCGTTTTTTGTTAAATATTAAACTATTTGGTTGAATGTGGAAGAATTTGATTTATTTGATTTTTATTTTGCGAAATTTCTTCAAAATTTTAGGATAAATTTGAACCTTTTTAAAAGATATTTTAGATTTTTTAACATTTCAAGAATAATTAAAACTTTAAAAATATTTTTAAAAAAAACTCAAAACAAGATTTAGATTTTTGAAGATTTCGAAATAAAAGTTTAAAGTTTTTAAAAAAGATTTTGAAAGGCAATGAATTTTTTTCAAGATTATTGAGAATATTTAAAGTAATTTTTTATGTAAAAAAATTAAGTTTAAGAGAATGTTTAACAGATTAATCAGTTTGAAGTATATCTAGAAAATTTTAGAAGTTTTGAAGAGAATAAGGGTATTTCTAAAGTTGAAAAGTTTTCCGAAATTTTATATCATATATTTTTCGCCCCAGCGTGAAGTAACCCTAAATATCTTTTAAACTAACTCAAAACTGTTTTTAAAATGTTGCAAAGATGAATTTTTGCAAGAGATATAGGCAAATTATATTTATATAACCATAAAGCAAATTAGCAAAGATCATATTTTATGATTTTAAGATTTATGTTTATTCTGGACTTGCAAATGCAACAATATTGTTGAAAATTCGTCTTTTTGGATTGATAATACATCTTTTTTAGAAGAAACTTTCTTATTAAAATTGCAAATGTTTTGTTCAAAATTAAAATATATTTTATCTAACGATTCTAGTTTTTTGTTGTTGAGGAAATCACATTTTTTATATAAAATTTAAAATATATTTTTTAGTTTCATTATCAACTATTATATTTTTCGTTGAAAATTAATCTCTTTTAGTTAAAAATTCAATTACTTGGATAAAAGTTAAACTATATTTTGTTAAAAATTCACTTGTTTAGTTGAAGATTCATAATTTGATTTAAAAATTAATCGATGATTGAAAATTTAATCATTTTTTCTTAGAAAATTGTGTTTTTTGGTAAGAAAGTAATCTTCTTGGTTGAAAATTCATCTTGGTCGTTTAAAATTCAACTATTTGGTTGAATTTTTTTTTAATGAATTCAACTGTTCATTTATTTAAAATTAAAATCTATTTAGATTGAAATATATGAATTATTACATTTTTGTTGAGACTTCATTTTTTGTTGAAAATACAACTACTTGGGTAAAAGTTGAACTACTTTGTTAAAAAGTTATTTTTTTCGTTATTGATTCATCATTTTAGTTAAAAAGTTGTCTTTTCATGTAGAAAATTTATCTCTTTTATTAGAAACTCAACTATTTTGTAAAATTTTTATATTTTTTTTATTGAAAATTAATTTTTTTGGCTGGAAATTTAACTATTTCAAAAATACGATTTTTGTTAGAAAAAAGTTAAATTCTCAATCGAAAAGGACTAATTAAGCAAGAAATAGTATAATTTTAAGTCAAAAGCAGCTGAATTCAACCAAAAAGATAAACTCTCAACAAAAAATATAATAGTCGATATTTTATTTACAAAAAGTTAATTTTAAATAAAAAAACAGGCGATTTCAAGAAAAATAGACGAATTTATCTATAAAACAGTTGAATTTTCAACCCAAAAATAATAATTTCCAACAAAAAAAAGTTAATTTTTTAACCAAATAGTTTGAACTTTAAACTGAAAACGAATAACATTCAATAAAGTAGTTACGATTTCAACCAAATAGATGAATTTTTATCTAATAAAATGAATTTTTAATAAAGTAGTTTAAGTTTCAACTTAGTAGTTGAATTTCCATTAAGAAGATTATTTTCTTACAGAAAAAAAACGAATTTCCAACAAAATAGTCAAATTTTCGACCAAAATACCTGCATTTTCAATTTTAAGCAACAAAATAGTTTAAATAGTTATAAATAGTTTTCAACTAAGAAAGATCAGTTTTTAATCCCTAAAGAAATGAATTTTTAACAAAACACTTAAATCTTCAAGCAAAAAAGATTAATTCTCAACAAAAAATGTAGTGCAACATTTTTTTAACAAAAAAAGAAGAATTTATGACTAAACAGTTAGGTTTTCAACCGGTAAAATTAATTTTTATTAAAGTATTACAATTTCCAACCAATAGTTAAGTTTTTGACTAAAAAAATTACTTTAACAGAATAGTTTAATTTTCAACCAAAAAAGATGAATTCCCAAGGAAAAATTTAATACTTGAATTTTTAACCAAAACGATCAATTCCAACAAAAAATGGAATGGATAAATTATCAGTTGCAAAATTTAATTTTGAACTAAAAACGATCAATTTTCAGTTGGAAACTTTAACTTTATATAATAGATAAATAACTCATTGTTAACAAAATAGTAAAATCTTCAACCAAAAAAGATGAATTCTCAACGAAAAACGCAACAGCAGTATAGTTTACTGAAAACGAAAGGTTTTTTTTTGTGTTGCCAAAAATGGGATAGTTAAATTTTCAGTTAAGAAAAGTAGTTTTTAACAAAAAAAATACCAATTTGCGACAGAATAGTTCAATGTTCATTTAAAAAGTTCCATTTTCAACCAAACAGACGAATTCGCAATGAAACTAACTAAATGAACTAAAAATGATAATGTTTAACCAAAAATTCATTGGTTCAATTTTCTGTTAAAAAATTAATTAAAATAAAATTAAGTAAGTAACAAAAGTGAAAAACTGATTTTCATCAAAATAATTTCATGTTCAAAACAGATGAATGTTGAAAATAGATGAATTTTTAGGAAAGAAAATTCATCTGTTACAATATATATGGATTTCCAACCAACCAGTTCATTTTCAATTAACAACGGTTAGTTTTTAAGAACAAGAAAAAAACGAATTTTCATCAATACAGTTAAATAATGAACAAAAAAATATGAGTTCTGAAAGAAAAATGTAATCGCTGAATTTTTTACTGAAAATTATAGATTTTTTCCAAAAATGGAATAGTTAAATTTTCAGTTATGAAAAATGATTTTGAACAAAAAAAAAACAAATTTTCGACAAAGTATTTAAGTCTTCAACCATTAAAATGAAATTTTATCGATAAATTATATTTTCAAACAACAGATTTATTTTCGATTGAACAAAAATATGACTTTTTAACAAAACAGTTTCATTTTCAATAAAAGAATCAAAATTTCAAGCAAATAGTAGAATTAGGAACCAAAAATATAATATGAGACCACAATTTAAAAAAATTAGCCTTCCGTGTAAAGTGTGATTTTATTTTCCCCATGATGAATAATTATTCATAAATAATTATTCAACTTTTTCTACACAAAACTGATTTTACACAAATTATATCATTTGTGTAAAAACTGTTTTATCTAGAAAAAGTTTTACATGCGGAATTTTTGTGTAGAATATTTCTGTTTTGAATATCTTTAACCAGAATATTTCCCATATAGCAGAAAGAATATTTAAATAAACCGAATAATCGTTTAATTGTGTGTGGCACCTAATTTGTGTAGAAAATATTGGAAATAGACTGGTTTATATATTTTGTCTAGAATAGATTGTGTATGGAAAAAATATTCAATATAATATTTTTTTGTACAATGTTTTGAGAATATTTTCAGAACAAAATAATTACCATTTAATAATGTCTAGGATATATTCTGTGTAGAAAATATTTTGCGTGGTAGAAATATAATCAGTATACTTTGGCTACAACATATTTGTTTATTAAGAGAATTTTCTCAATTTGTTTAATTTAGATTTTATTTAACGAAATTTATATCTATTCCAATTCAGTTTAATCTGCATTTACTGTGAGAAAGAATTTAAGGATCGATCTGTGCTAAAAGAACACATGAGGAAAAAATTGCACAAGCGTATCAATCCTAATAATAAATCTTACGATAAATTCTACATCACGAATTATTTGGAACCGGGCTATACTTGGCGACAAAAGCAGGTATTTAAAATTTTAAATATTTGAAACGAACTGAATAAATTTTAATAGAATAAAATTAATGAATGATAATGATACTTTTATTCAAAGGATCAGATTGTCGAAACGGAAGATCCGAGTGGGTTTAGTAGTGAAAACGAAGATGAAAATTGGTCAGATTGGGCTAGTGAAAATGCCGATATCACTTGTTTATTTTGTGAATTGATAAAAAAGGAATACAAAGATGTTTTGCATCACATGAAGGAGGATCACAATTTCGATTTCGAGGAGATTACGAAGGAGCTGAATTTTTATCAAAAAGTGAAAATAGTAAATTATTTGAGAAAGCAGATGTATGTGAAAAAGTGTGTTTTTTGTGATACTGAATTCGAAAAAGTCGTGGATCATATGGAAGAGAAGGAGCATTTTAAATTACCTTCGCCGAAGATTTGGGATCAACCAGAGTAAGTAAAAAAATTTCAATCAATATGATTGATAAATAATCAATTTAATGTTGATTTTGATTAACTTACTAATTAAAAATTGTTCTTTTTTCAATAGATTTTATTTCCCAATGTACGAAAGCGACTCGTTTTTATACAATTTGGATTCGAATTCAAAAGAGAATGACGATTCAGCATCGGAAACTTGCGAGTGACATTTTTTTCGATTATAAAAATTATCGAAAAAGGTTGATAAAAATTGTGGGTACGAGTTATGTAAATTGAAAGAGTGGAAAGAAGCTAATGACAAATTTTTACAAAAAATATTTCCAGATAGTTATTATTTCTTATTTTAATATAAATTATTATGTTGACATTTAAATATTAGAATAGTTTGTAGATGCGATTCGAAAATTACTTAATGTAATGAGGCTTCTTTTATGTTAAAAAGAGAAAAATAATCACAATTTGTATTATTGCAACCAACGTTATTTAACCGTTATTTAATTATCACATTATCACTATTACAAACTTAAAAAAATGCTTATCTTAGCGCCAAAAGTGTTTTTTGATAAATAAGCTAAATATTTAGTAATAAAAATAATTACAATTAGAGTGATAATTCCATTACCATGATCCGACTCTCTTACGCTCTAAGTAAGATTATGTATGAAGTAAGTTCTCTGGAGAAATCAGTCGCCGAAATACAAAAAATATCAAGTTCTGCCTCAGAACGTTTGCACATCAAATTTAGGTGATTGCACATTAGGGTGGCTCAAAAACGCTTCTTTTTTAGAGGGCAACGACCTCCCCCCATTTCCTTATAAATCTAAAAAAAGAAATTCCGTAATATTTATTTTTTGAAATTTAACAGTTGCCGATTTTGACTTGTAGTTTCCCATGTAAAATGCATGGGAAAAATCACTTTATGTCAAATATTTATTAATAATATTTCATTATTTTTATTTATTCAAACAAATAGAATTTGTTTAATCAATTTCGTTTCGAGTTTTCTGAAATAAAAATTATTACTGTGGTTCTAGTGAAATATTTGTCAATATTGGTTCATTAATTTTTAATTATTTAAACAAATCATTAGATAAATAGTATTATTAGTTGAAAATAAATAATAATATATTGTTTCAACAATTGGAAAATATTTGAAAACAAATTTATGTTACTTGACAGACATAAACTGCCAGTTCAACGAATTTTTGAAAAAAAGCAACATTTTTTACACAAATGGAATTTGTTTAAGCAATTAAAAATGAATTAATTTTCATAAATATTCCACTATACCAATAGTAATCATTTTAAAGGAAAAATGAATTTGCGAAAAAAAATTATTTAATCAAGTTCCAGATGTTTAAAGAATTAAAAATTAATAAACATATGTTAATAAATATTCCGCTGGACTAATAGTAATAATTTTTAGGGGAAAAACGATAAATAGAAATAAACTCCCAGTTCAACGAATTAAAAAAAAACATTTTTTATACAAATGGTATTTTCAAAAAAAAATATTTAAACAAATTCCATTTGTTTAAACAAGTAAAATTTAATTAACCAATGATAATAAATATTTCACGAAACCAATATTAATAATTTTCAGTAAAAAAAGAATTCCAAATATTGAGAGAATTCGGAATAATAATGTTTCTTAACCCTAGTCTCGGCCCGTGGGGTATTTCACTACCCCAACTGGAAATAAAAGTTTTAATATATATCATTCTCTTCTCTATTAAAAAACGAGGAGACTCGTGTAGATTAGACATTTTGCTACTAATATATAAGATTTAGTACAGGTTGACGCATTGGGGTCACATACGCCCCAAAGGCTCTTTGAAGGTAAGAAAAATTGACGGGCCCTGACTAGGGTTTAAAGAATTCAGAGAATTTCTGGGATTTCTGAATGGTCGGAAAAACTTAGGGTTTTTATAGCGTTTACGGAATTAAAGAAACTTCAGGAGTTCTTATTTCTAGGTCCAAAAGATTTGAATGTTTTGTTTAAAAGGCTTTGTATTTGATATTGTACTATTTTTTAATAATTTAAATTAATTCAAGTTTTTAAATTAATTAACTTTGCAATTCTAAATGCTAAGTAGTGAAAATATTTAAATTGATATGCCTAAAAGTGAAAAATTCTGAAGTTTTATAGTGCTCAAGAATTTTAGAGTGAAAATTTTTAATATTCCTCATTAACAGGTTATTGGATATCAAAGACTTTGGATGGGGATCTATTAATTAATTTAAAGCTTTTAATTTTTAAATGTTTATAAAGTAGTTAGGATATATCAGGTTAAAATTAAACATTTAACAATCATCTAAGATAGCAAAGTGCGCGCACTGCGACGGATGAGCGGAGGAATGTAGTGTCTAATTTTTGTTTCAAGCGTCATCTCTTGAAACAACAATCAAAGAGTACGTTCTTCCGCTCAGTGCAGGTATGACGCATGAACAGTTATGATGTTCAGAGTTTATATATATTTAGATTGAAATTTTTAAATAAAGAGCAAGTCATTTATTACAATATTATTTTTTTTGAAGAAACAAGTTCCTAAAAACAGAAATTAACTTTTAAGTAGCAAACAGAAATAGGTCATTTATGTTTGTTCTCATGCGTCTAATCATTTCCTAAATTTCCAGGGAACAATTTTTATTATTGTGAATACACCTACAACTTCGTTTTTTTAATTGGGGGTCATTCACAAAATATGTGACACACATAATAATTAAATTTGATGTCAATTGATAAATGAATAATAATAAATCATTGCCCATTTTAAAAATCACACATCATTAATATTAAACGTTTAATATGTGAGAAGTTGTAGGCTCCAGAAGCTACGATCATGGTAGCCTAACAGGGCTGAAGACATTGCTGTCCCAACTAAGAACATAGTAAGTCGCACTTGCCATAAGGTTCACAGTCGCACATATCACACGGATCACTAACAAAGAGTTGATCCTTTTTTCGTAGTTTTTTTTTGTAGAATGTGACGTCAGGGCCACCTGAATGCCGAGAGAGATTGTACTCTATGTGAATA
>JAAAKG020143178.1:0-11425 GCA_010014905.2 Druon quercuslanigerum
AAAAAAAGAAATTCATTTTAAAATAAAACGATGTAATATTTAATTGTATTAATTACATTTCCTTGGTAAAAAGTTTAATGATAAACAAAAACATTTCAAGAAAAAAGTTCAATTTTCAACAAAAAAAATTATTCTTCAACCAAAAATAAAATTGTTAAATTTTCAGTTTATAATTATTAATTTGCCACAAAAATAAAAAAAAATTTTTCAACAATAGATATAAATATAAAAATAGAAGCATAAATATTTGAATCGAATCCTGGAAAAATAGAAGTTAATTTTAAAATAAAACGATGTAATATTTAATTAGATAATTTATAATGTATAATGTATAATGTATTATGTAATAAGTTTATGATGCATTTTTTTCTTTTTATATATAAAAAGAAATGTTTGTAAATGCCTTATATATAAAATTTTAAATCATGCAATTTTATAACCTAATAATATATCAAAGTTTTTATTATTTAATTGTTATTTTAAATCCTTAAACCAGCGCCTGTCTAAAAATAATAAGGAATTAGTTTTCTAAACTTACCATTTATCCCCCTGTAGAAAATCGCCTAAATCAGACAATTTTTTTTGGTATAATTTTTAGTACAATTTAAAAATTTAGTACAATTTTTTAGTGTAGACCAACCTTCTAAGTACGTTCAAATTATACATTTTTGAATGATAAAAGTAATGCACTTGATATTTCTTCTTACAGATTCAAGTGTACCTACCAGTCCGAAATAATCAAGAACAGCCGTCCACACCATACACTGACGAAAAAAAACAATAAATAACAATGTTAAATTATTTTAATAATTAAAAAGTTTTAACTTGGACGCAAGCTCTTTTATTATAATCAGACTTTTCGAAATCACATTTTCTTGATCCATTACGCATTTTAAATCTTAACGCAATTTTTAATGGTATTTGTACTAAACTCGGTGTGCTAGCGGAGATATAGCATTTTCTGTTTTCAAAAAAAACATAGAAAAATAAAATTTTTTAAGACAAACAACGCACGATATAAAAAAAAGTCATGAAAAGAAGAACGCTGGCTTTTAAAAACTCAATTAAGTTATCTTAATAGCTTTTTGTTTCTTATTGAAAAATGAAATATTAACATTTGTTACTAACATTGCTGGTTTTAGTCGCTAGATGCTAGATACGAAAAATATGGATATACAAATATTTTTCACGCAAAAGTGTTCTACAGATTTGTTACTAATCATTTTTTGAAAAGACCTGCGTGGAAACATCAATGTTTAACGGGAAATTAAGGTTTGTTCAGCCTTTAAAATTTTACATACTTGTAAAAATGTAAAAATTTCGCTTTGTTAATTTAAAAAATGCGTGTCTACTCATTTTTTTTGCAAATATATTGAAATTGTCAAATCAACAGGATCGAACGAGATAAATGATGACTCAATTGAAACCACCTGTAAATTAAAAAAGTTACATCCCTTTCAGGGATGTGACTATACGGAAAATACTGTATACCCAAAAATAATCTCTTCTGAATTTGGTGATAATTTGTCCATTAATTCGGTCCAAATGATGTTAATGTAAAGTCCAATACATCCTCTTTGTAGTATATGAGTAACTAAGCTAAATACTAAAAGTCCTACTAAGACTCAATACAAATTAGAAATCATAGCATCATAGCGTTGAAATTACCATCGATGAAAAAAGGGCCTGTCAATGTATCATTCAAGATACTGGCCCAAACATTAATCTTTTGTGTATATTGTTTGTGACTCTCCAACATCCAATCAGGATTTGTGTCGGACCAATAGCCATCATTTTGCCTGTTAACTTCACCTTTTAAGGTGAAAGTAGCTTCATTTGAAAATACTGTATCGTACAAGAAAAGAGGATCTCTAACAATTATGTCTATCGCAATTTCACAAAATTCAACCCGACGATCAGGATCGTCTTCATTGAGCTCTTGTACCAGATGAACTTTGTAAGGATGAAAATTAATGCTTTTTAAAATATTTCGCACTGTCTCAGGAGCAACGTCACGCATCTCCTCAGATCCTGCAGATTTTGGCCGACCAGTTCTCTGAAGTTCCTTGATAGATCAATGATTCATGAAGCGCCTTACAGTTCTTTCAATTGTTGATTTTGAGACATGATTTAACCCATCACCATTACGAAAAGTGCAATTTAAAAACAAACGAACGAAAGTTTAGCTTGTGCCAAAATAATCTTTTAGCAAAAGATAGTAAGTATGTACTCGTAAGACGTAAATTTAGCTTCGATTCGTAATATTCGTACGGAGAAATGGTATAGGACTTATGGTATCGCCTTAGGTATTGACTCAGGTATCGAAAAACGGTATAGGACTGTATAGCTCTTTGGGGAAGAACGGAACTCTCACCAGAACAACCGGAACTTTTAATGAAAAATTTCCTTATAATTTTACAATATACAAAACGCTGTAACCAAGATCAACACAGAGCTCACCAAAGATTTTCTCGTTGATCTTTACTTCAGGAATTGCACTGACCTCTTAGAAAACTTTTGTTAATTTCAAATTACCTCTAACTGACCTTGAACGTTACGCTTGACCTATGAGTTGGGTACGTACCTGAACGTAGAATTTTCCGCTCTATCGATTGCAGATGGAAAGAATTTAAAAAAACAAAGTTAAAACACCTCAAAAAGCCATGGAGGTGAAATTCAAGGTCAAAATAAAGTTTCTCGTTAAAATTTGCTTCAGAAATGACCTTCACTTTTTTTTTTAAAATATTTTACCTGAGGAAATATCCAACCGTCCCGGGACTTTTTAGACACCATGTATAAAAATATATGCAGATAACGCTAATAGTTAAAAATCTCATTTAATTGTTAACGCAGTTTCTATTATCCAAGGCCACAAGATGAATATTTTATTTTAAGAAAGCAAAGGTAAAGTCATTACTTATCTTTTAGCAGCATCTTTGTGTAAATTTCAGTTAGTTCGTCTTCATCAAAAAAATCCATGAATTTAATCCTTTTTTATAAAAAAAAAAATGTAATTTTAATTGTTTGAAATTTGGATCATTTTATGATGTGCAGATTCAATATAAACTTTGAATCTTCATAATTTCCATGAATGCTTTATATACTTGATGCATACTAATTCTCCCAAGCAATAATAAGTAACACAAAGACGATTTTTTCCGTAGATTTATGTTTTGTGACTTTCCGATATTTTACTTGGAAATTAAATATTTTATTTTTAAGAGGTTTATATTGCTGTACAAAATGTTTTTGCAAGTTTAAATATTTGTGGATTTGTCAGCTATCTCGTTTCTACATAGCCATCTTAGAATTATTACATACATTCCTAAATAAGTTTAAATGTTCCCATTTTTATGTAACTGAGTTTCTGATATAAGGTGACAAATGGATCAAGTATTTACACAATTCATGTTTTTGCGTGTTGAACCGGTAACTGCGAGACGTTTTTATGTTAGTGGAGGTGACGTTGCTTATTTACATATTTCACAATATTGTCGTCATATTATGTCGATAAATCTGAAAATGTTATACAAAATCTTTTTTTAATTAAACTTATAAGTTTTCATATATGCAATTCGTCATTTTCCACTGTCAGATTAGAAAATATTTTTCTAATCGACGTTCTAATTTTCCACTCACATTTAGAGGCTCAATTTCCCTATTTGAATTATTAGAATTCTTATAACGATAAAAGTAATATTGCATTAATATAAATTGACCGAGTATAATACAAAAATTGGTCTTCAATTCTTTTAAATAATGTTTTTTTTCATAAAAATGAGGTTAAATTACAATTTTGGATATTGCCGAGAAAATAGTGTTTCTGCTATTTGAAGAATTCACTTTATCCATAGTGTTAATTTCTATTTTTATGGTTGGTGCAATTATTTTTGCACTTTTCTGACAAAGAGCGACAGAGTCGACGAAATTCTAAAAAAAAGTTTGCTCACTTTAAAAACTTTTACGAATTATTCTTCTTATTCCTCTTATTCTTTGATGATATCTTGGGTCGTTTCCAAAACATTTAAAGATATGATTTTGTGAAAAGAAATTGTTGTGTTTACAAAACTGATTTAGTAAGCCTAACACTCACAGAATGTTCTCCTTCCATTAGCTTTGTTTCAAATATTTTCGCAAAAATTTAAAAAAAATGCTCTTTATCATAAATTAAACTTTGGATGTTTTCAAATTCCAGCCGAGAACATACAGTGGAATATCATAGAAGTCCCGGCTTTTTAAACTGCATCTAATGTTTTTTTTTAAATCTTGCTCATTTAAAAACGATATTCGTTAAGTGTAATGCGGGCCAAATCATTTATTTTCTATCTAGTCTAAAAGTGACAGTTCAGTATTTTCTGTTATTTAAAGAGTTAACTTAATCGATGGTTACCATCTCTGATGATAATTCTGATTCATTTAAATGAATCGATTGCTTTTCTTGTTGCCGCAAGCAAGGAGCTGTATTATTCGAGGTTCAAAAAATGATCTATTATACTGTTCTAACAGTGATAACAATATTTTAAAAATAATGGCAAAATTAGAGGTTCCGACGTTTTATTCAGTATCTAAAACTGCTCAAAAAGAAAATTTAAAGCATAAAACACAGTCCAAAATATGTACTTGAGAATTTTGCCTGAAACACCTTAGCATATTTTTGTGATCATAAGGATCCAAACAAAATAATTCTAACAATTTTTGCAAAAAAAAAAACTATAAACCTTGAAATACGATAGGGTATATACGGATGGCTTGTTAAATAAGCACCATATAAATATAAATGCAAAATAAGTGGACAAATGTTAATGACGAAAGAATATTACTTTTTGGCAATTACTTGGAATTTTATACTAGTAAAATTTTTAGTTTCTTCGAAACAGTGAGAAGGCAATTTTGTGAAACTCTTTAATAGGCCAAGGCAGATGATAGTAAATCTTGCGGCGGGACATTCACAAAGACCAAAAGAATGATAAAACCAGAAATACTCACACACCCAACCCATTTCACCTTAATTTATTCACGTTAAAAATAGTCTTTTCAATGCTTGTACACTTGCAGATAAACATCTAAATTCAAACAAAAATAACAGCTCGCCCCTCAAAGGAGTCAAGCTCATATCAACAATAATCGTGAAATCCTAAATTTTGTTATTTTATTATTAGAACACTCATTTATTTTTAAACAAAGAGCTTCTTTACAATGCTGCCCTTATTTGCATTGACGTAATTTTTATTAAGGCATAATTTCCTTAAAAGAATCTGTATTCTGTTAAAAAAATATTTTTACCTTGTAGACAGAAAACTAATTTATTAGCCCAGTGCTTTATACCTTATGTGCTACTTTAAGAAAAACCCTTCCACATTACAAGTATTCGGTTGTAATTAGCGCGCGTTGATCTGGTCTGAACTGGAACTAAGATTTTCAAGGAAATTAAATAAGGTTCCCTTATTTGACGAATGTTTTGCAATACCCTTAAGTGGGTCAACTCCATCCAGCCATGTAAATCTAGACAATTAGTTGAGTCAGTACTGTGGCCACAGCCGGTATATCTACAAGTAAAAAATATTGAACATGTGAACAATTATAGGACCACAAATTTACAAAAAATCAATTCTTCGTCTCTGTGAAAATGAAGATCTATATTTGTGCTTTATTGACTTTTATAGTACTTCGTAAATATGTTCGTAAGTAGCTCAGCTCTTTTCTATCGCACAAAGATTTTAATATGTAAATGCTACATTTTTCTTTTGGTAACTTGTAAAAGTTCCAATTCTAAAGATGCATAACAAAATTACTTAAAAAATGTAGATTTAGTGACAGTAGGAGATAGATGTGAAGTGAAATTAAACTAAGCTTAACTTAGAAATTAGACTAAGCTTAAGCTTGAGCTACTAAAAAATTTAAACAAACGTTCTAAAAATTTTACAAACATGTTTTAATATGTACCTATAAGTTTAGGATCACAGACAAAATACAAAAGTTATAAGTAGCAAACAGTAATGTTTACCGTCCTTTTTATATACATTTATTCCGTGCAACTTGGGTATATGATAGTGTAAGAGCCCCCTCCCCCCCCCCCTAGACAAGCAGGACTCCTAGTAGGGGTTCTTTCTCCACGTGTTCGCCTGGCGTTATCAAGCCGTCGCTCCCGTCTCCGGCCGGAGGATAGGTCTCGGGGCTCACCAGTCGATCGCTTCCCCGGAGGCGTACGGTGTAAGGAAATCTTTTATTTTTGTTTTTTTCTTTTCTTTTAAGTTCTATCTACTACTACTTATCCTTAACTCGAGATGGATCAGGCGTAGGAAATGAGCGTACCTGATATAAGATTTAACATAAGTCTTTATTTCTAAAACATGTGTCATAAAGAGAAAAAATAAAATCAGTCTCATAAACAAGAATATAAACACGATAGCTGTCATGCATATGACTACAACGTCATTCCGATTACCGGACATTCATACACAATAAGACCTTTGCCATTGCATCTGTCATCACGACATTGAATCTACGCATTACCCGGGACATAGAATTTTCATCGATGACGAATTTTACATTACGTCCGTGCGTGTTAATCGGCGATGCGGGACTCAAACTTCCTTCACGGATGGCTAACTCCCGCATATGCCGAGAAAGTGCGTCCCGTTCACCATCTGGAAAGAATGCCAAGGTCTCCGAATAGACTGATTGGCAATCGTGGAAATCCGGCGAAGCAGCGATTCGGGAATTTTGAGCCTGCTGGCGCAAGGCAACCCTATGCCGTGGTAACTCGAAAGTGTCGGGAGCTATCGGCGCGAACCGGGTGCAATGGTGTTGTACAGGCCCAATACTGGGCGGCCAGATTCGCCTAGTTAATTAGCAGCTCTTCGAATGCGGCGTTGATTTTCCATTTAGCTAATAACTGTTTAATTTTTCGGACGCGTTCTCGACGCCATCGAGAAACTTCGCTGCAGGCTCCCACTGAAGGTAAAACAAAGAAAACACCACTCTTTTAATAAAATGAATACGAAAAACAATACTTCGAATAAGATCTTGAATCCTTTTCCGTGACGCGACGCGCAGAGTCGTTCAGAAGAAGCACGCAAATAAGCAAACAAAATTATTTTAAAAAAGTACTTACTTGCAGAGGCGACAGAGCAAATGCCTCAAAGGGCAGATAAATAAAAAAAAGGGAACGGTTTCGATGGCAAGAAAGGCTTACCCAGTGGACCTGGATTATGTCGAGCTTTTATATTTTTCCCCGAGAACCAGCCGTTCCAGTCGAACTGGAAGATTGCCGGTTAATCGCCTCGAGAAGACCAGACCTTCCAGACAAGCTGGAAGATTTCACATTAGGCCCGCTCCAGAGATCTGGAGGATAGCTCACCAGACGAGCTGGTGGATCAGTGCCGTTTCTCGGGTTCTGCACCGCTTTATATTGCGTTGTCCCTACTTCTAGTTGCGCGGAGAAGGTGCTGATTACGTTAGTGCGGTCTGGCGGTGGCTACGATTGGTGGCGCTGGCTCACGTGGTTCGTGTACTCGGCAGAGTGACTGAACATTATTTGTGTCGATTTAAGACTAAATGGCATGTTACAGATAGAAAATAAATTTTTAAATTAAATTTTCTTTAAACTTTAAAACACAAACTTTTTGATCCCTCTTAATTAAAAATTTAACTCTTTGTTGTCAATTTGCATGTGCACATCTGAAGGTAACTCATTTTTTTACAGACTCCACTCCCAGCTCATCAGGTCTATATGGTTGTATTACTAATTGCTTTAACATGCGACCCAATAAAAAGCCTACTGTTCCTGAAGAAGCCCCCTCAATCCTGACGCGTGTGCACTACATCACCAAAGGTCAAGATTTCATTTTTTCTTCTCAGCTTCTCAAGTGGTGGAGGGAATGTTATATTTTGAGACCACACGCCAAATATTCTCTGAATCCGCCTTTTTTCAATTTCTAAATAGACGTAATTTGTTTTAAACAATAAACAGTTGTTGGGATTACAATGTTCTCTTTGAAAATTGACACGAGAATTATAAAAAAAATCGAACCTTCGCATTTTTCTTATAAACAATAAACACCAGATTCTTTTTCTTTTTTTAATTTTTTTGGTTAAATTCATAACTATTTAATTAAGATATTCAGGAATTTTTTGCAAAATAAAGAATATTTGTGACCATAGGAATTTATATTTTTTAAACTGACTTTTTATTTCTGCTTGGGCGCAAGCCGTCATTTTGGTAATAAGTATATTGATCAAAAGTTATAACGAAAAAAGGAAGAGAGCGTGTGAACCAGAATATCAATGTAAATAATTCCCGATAATATAACCAAAAATCACAAGACCAAATTTTTTAGGTTTTTAGGTTCCTTGTGACTTTCACCGGGTTTGGCAGGTATGGTTGTGATGGGCTTTCATTTTGAACCTTATTTGATTTTCGGGTCTGAGGCAGATTATTTTTACAAGTGTTTTTTACTGTCATTTATTAATTTTAAAAATACAAAAGCCAAAGGCATTATAAAAGCGTTT
This sequence comes from Druon quercuslanigerum, assembly GCA_010014905.2. Lineage (NCBI taxonomy): Eukaryota > Metazoa > Arthropoda > Insecta > Hymenoptera > Cynipidae > Druon > Druon quercuslanigerum. Next base: position 8,512 of record JAAAKG020143178.1, read on the forward strand.
CTATTTTTATTTCCTCTTTTTCATCTTTTTACAAAAAATCAATTTTTTTCTTTTATTTTCTCGGAAAGATTGTTTATCTCTTTTGAAATTTAAAATAGACATTTCTCGGTGTTTTTTCAAATTTTCATGTTTGATTGTTGGATTTATTTTCAACGACTCAGGAGATGGTGAGACCGGTCACATCCTGATCCGGTCACACTCTCATCTCTTGTCATACTGATTAAAGTAGGTAATTATTTATTAATTAAATGTTACTCTCAAAATCCAGTTTGAGATTTAAAATTAGTATAGACTGCTGATTTGCTCTTTCTTTGCAATAATTAACAAACATGCCATAAAAGTGCATTTTAAACAAAAACCTTTGCTTTAAGGAAAAATTTATAAATTTGGATACAAAATTTATTCAACTATGACAATGTGCCAAATCATGAATTCTAGAGTGTTGAAAATCACCATGTAGTAACTTCTGGGGGAAAACAAGGGAGACAAAGTAAAACAAATCAAGCTACATTTTTTCAAAGATGAGAACATTAGGTACAAACAGTCCTAAACTGCACCTGGAATAAAAATGGGTATTTTCTGTAGATTTTTGATACAAAATACAATTTCGGAAAAGAATGTTTTCTTTTTTATCATGCTCATGAGAAAAGTAAGGAAACCAGCATCTATTACTATTATATAAACAAAAAGGAGTTCGAGAACCATATGTTGCAGAGGTATTTAATTGAGGTCAATTTAAACATAATGTGGTGTAAAAACTCTCTTGAAAGTCTCTAGAAAGTCTTCAAAATGCTAATTTTGTTAAAAACTTCTATCTCTATTCTTCTAGATATACCTGCTTTTTTCATAAAACTTTTTGTCTTCTCGATGTCGTAAATATGTTCGGAAATGGTTAGAGTTTTTGAATTATTATATTTTATCCCTGATCCAGCAACTAATAATCTAAAACTTTAATAATTGATTTATTAATAAAACATATAATAACTATGTTTTTCTCATGGAAGCAGATTATTCCGGGACAATCGCGATTGGGGACGGTGATCTCTTATACCGTCCTACTACTAAAAACCCTGATCGTTTACGTCGAATTGCAAGAGCAGAGGGTCCAAAATTTTATAAAAAAAGAGGTAAGGGGATTTGATAAATAAATGAAATCTAAAACAAATATCAGAGAATTATACCGCGAACGATTTTGAATTTGTCTGTGACCTTTTAATATCCGCCAAACCCTTCAAAAAATTTTCTTTGAATCCTAAAAGTACAATCGCTTTATATTATCTACCGAACTAACAACAATTTTTAGTTCCTATGTATCAACGCCTAGATTCAAAAACCCTGCTTATAATTGTTGGAATTTAGAGAAAAATTTCAAATTTAATTTCTTGATCAATTATTGTCACAAAGCTCTCACCCCCCGCCTTTTTCTCTCATACCGAAATTATTATATTTCTGCTTTTTGAATACGATGCCTCAGTTATCTGTACTTCTACAGTTTAGAACATCTTACTAGTTCCCAATCATTTACTTTTTTATCCTCTTAATTATTATATTGCTATATGTTTTCTTACAGCGTTTCGTGACAAGGTGCAGATCTATCCTATTATCCGTGATGTACTGGTACGAGTGAATAAACAAATTGCAGAATTTAGGGCTAATAGTTGGAAAGAGTATTTTTATGCTTAGAGACATGTAGTTCCTCGGCCGGCAGCTACTTTAGAAACTAAAATACAATCTAAAGCAAATATAATACAAAATCATAAATCAGGAGGTCTGAAAACGAATTGATTATTATTTTTTAAAAGAATGGCCTGAAAATACTTAAAATTCTTCTGAGTAAAAACACTTTATCAATTTAATGAAATGTAAGAGTACGCCTATTTTATTGTTTTGAACAAGTTTTAATTACTTTTCCATTCCGCGTGGTGTACATTTTGAAAACATTTGTCGTTTAGTTTTTTCCCTCAGAAAAATTATCGGTATTTTAAATATATCATTTTCTAAAATAATGTAACGGGCCGTATTATGGAACGGTTTTCAAAGTACCGAAAAAAATATCGTCGATTACAAATGCTTGAGTAAACTACTCAAGATAATCCAAGTATATTTTGAAAGAACAATATCTCTAGTATAAAAAACAATTCGCAAAATGTTTATTTGTGATAATTAACTAAAAATAAAAAAATGTAAAGTCTGAGCATGTCCCTATGATGGAACACCCTTTCCTCAACAGGTCCCTGTGTTCCACAATAAATGTCCCCTGTTTGGAACGGCTAACTGTCATGCTGTGAAGCTTGAATCCAATTGTAAAAATATATTAAAAGCATTAATAAATATTACAAAGTAATGTATTTATTTAATAACAATGGACATTTTTATAATCTAATATACTTAATATTTATTTTTAAAACGTTATAAAGATAAAGATCAATTACTAAATATGAGAGTAAACGAAATAAGTGCATATGTGACTTTGAATCTTAGAACTTTTATTTGCTTATTTTTGATATGCAATATATACAATAAGATTAAAAAATAAATTACATTATAAGTATTTAAATGTATGATTTTTGTGTATGATAAATTTCTATTTCAGTTAGAAAAATTGGTTTTCCCCTGAATAAGAAAAAAAATGTTCAGAAAAATGATGAATCTTCCAACTGGATTAGATGCATTTTGAGCCAAAAACATGAATTTTTAAGCAAGTATATGAATCTATAAGAAAAAGACGATTTTTTATTTAAAAAATGTTATTTTACAACCAAAAGTTTAATAGTTGAATTTTCAGTTAAAAAGGGGGAGGGTCGGTAAGGCCGGTTTTTGGCCTAATTTATTTTTGAACCAAAAAATCTGAAAAAATCATGGTAGTATCTTATAAGTATCCCGAGTCGATTGCACGCTAAACGGACTACCCTCC
>JAAAKG020143179.1:0-11425 GCA_010014905.2 Druon quercuslanigerum
CGAAGTTGGTGCCAAAAAACCTGACTCCTGACCAAAAGCTCTTGCGTCAACAGGTCTGCTTAGATTTCCTTGAAAGGTTAGAAGGAGATCCCGGACTGATGGAAGACATTATTACTTGCGACGAAACGTGGATTTTTCAATACGACGTTGAAACAAAGCGGCACTCGATGCATTGGAAGACGCCTGAATCGCCCAGAATGAAAAAAGGAAGGATGTCCAAAGCATATTTCAAGGCAATGTAGATAGTTTTTTTCAACATTAGCGGTATCGTGATGACTCAATGGGTTCCAGAGGGTCAGAGTGTGAACCAGATTTTCTATTTGTCAGTTTTGGCAACACTGCGAGAACGAGTTCGTAAAAAACGGCCCAAGTTGTGGAAGAACAACTCGTGGATTTTGCAACAGGACAACGCACCTGCCCATAACGCGATATCTGTGAAGCAGTATTTGGCCGACTTTTTTTTGTTTCCGAAGATTAAATCTGCTTTGAAAGGGACCCGATTTAAGTCGACGGAAGCGGTAAAGCATAAAACGGCAGAGCTCCTAAAGGCCCTCACCAAAGAAGACTTCCATCACTGCTTCGATCAATGGAAAAAACCTATGGAAAGGTGTGTAGCGAGGGGAAGGGAGTATATTGAAGGGGAGCATTCGAATGTTGAATAATTTTTATAATAAAACCCTTTTTCATAATCAGTCTCGTTATTTAATAGCCAGACCTCGTATATAATCTGTTTTTGGAAGCCTTAAAGTTAAGACCATTTTTTTCCGCGACAGCCGATTATAATTTTTTCTAGATCTTCATTAAAAATTAAATGAATTAAAGCTGCAGTTAAGAGTGCAAATTGTTTTAATTAAATTTAAAATACGATTATTATAGATTCAAAACCGCACTTTATTTATTTAAAATAATATAATGACGACTGTATATTTCAAAAATTAATATCATGCCTAATTTTTCTTAAGTTTACTTGAAATTTTATTGAATAAGTATTCGGTTTGAATGCTAACCTCAAAATTTAAATTCCGTTTAACTGAAAAAAATTCGAATTTGATACTGTTTGTGGTTTCCAAATTTCCAATTTAAAAAAAAATATAAAACGATAGTTGTAGAGAGGATACATGTCTATTAAAAATATTAAAGGTTCTGCTGTAAAATAAATTAAGAGCTCAGATTGTTCGGGCAAGATTTCGAACTCTTGTTTTAAAGTATGTTATACGAAAATATTAAAATTCAACACTCTTTTACTCTATAGACATACTTCTATTTTAACAAGGTGTACAACCACAGAGGGAAATACATCTAATTCTGTAATATCATAGTCATTAGAGTCACATACATTGAACTTTGAGGCTATACTTCTTGATCCAACTTGCTCGTAACAAAAATAATACACCGTATATGCTACAGTTCATACCGATGATTCTTGTGCTGGTATGCTAGTCAGATTAAAATTTAGTTTTAAAAAATGCATTCCTAAATAATAAATTTAAATTCCTACAGAAAAAAAAAACATTTTTTTATAAAATACGTGAATTCACAACTAAAGAGTTGAATTTTCAACTAGAAACTATCATTGGTGTACATTATTGAAAAGCATTTTAAATTTGAAGTACTTAGTTAACTTTATTTTATTTGCCAAAAAATCATGAATATAAAACCTACTGATAAATCGTTGCAGTTAATCAGTCAATCAAATTAATGATCAGCCAAAAGAGATTTCAATTCGCAATCAAAAAGACCAACACAGATTAACTTCTCATGAAACAGTTGTACTTTAATCAAAAAGTATGCTTAAACTTCCAAACAAGTCCTTGAATTTCCAACCAACAAGGAAGACTCAGTGATCAAACTAATTGCATTTACAAAAAACTTTAATAATTTTTAACGGAATAGTAAAATGTTTGCCCTAAAAAGATGAATTTCTAACCAAAAATACAATATAAGTCAACTCTTAAGTCTAAGCCATTTGGATTTTCTTAATGAACTCTATTAATGCAATTTGCCATTTAAGGGAAAAAACGTTAAAAAGGGGAAAAAGAGACGTTTCTTGAAAACAGTGTGAAAAGGAAGATTTTTTTAAGAAATCAAATAACCGGGGTTCGAAAAATAAGAGAGAAGTCTAAAATATAAAATAGCTTTTGTTTATTCATTTATTATTGATCTGTACCATTGCAGCGCGATCTTTCGAAAAATTTGGAAACTTTTTTCAAATTTATCCTTAGGAAATGTACTAAATATAATCTCATTTCCTTACGTTACTGTCCACTCTCCATGCTAGATTTCAGCGTGAACCCCGAATCCCTATAAATTGATAATATTTTATAAATGATCCCCAGGGACTCGAGCTCTGAAAAATAAAAATAAAATTTAGGGTTCGTTAAAAATAATAAGTTAATACAAAATTCATATATTTGTGCTTTTAGTTTCATATTCAATGGACCCATGGTCAGGACATGAGATAACATCTCATGAGATAACACCTTATGCGTCAACATCTCAAGCGTCAACATCTCGTGCGACAACATCTCGTGCGACAACATCTTATGACATTGAATCGGCGAAACCTGCACGTCCACCGGCAGAGACAGCTAATACTCTGGAAGAATCGCACCAAGCAATTGGGAAGTTGCCAAATATAGATACGGACAACCTCATCATAATTTACGAGCAGACTGCTGAGAAAAACCTTTATTCTTTAAAATATGGTGGAGTGACGTATTTCATCGAGTATCTTGAAACAGAAGGTCAGTAGGATGATTTAAAAACAAAAACACATTATAGAACAAATATCAGGGAATTCTTTTTTAAGCGTCTCGGTTCCTTTTTATAATGGATGTTCCAGATGTATTAGGGGCACTTTAGGGTGATAGGAAAATTTTTGTATTAGAATTTTCATGCATTTGGCCTAAAAACTCGTTCTAATACACAAAGAAATTAATACATTTTTTGTTAAAGAATTCATATCTAGAGTTAGTGCTATCCCCATTAAGCTTAACACATATTTTTCATAAGCCTGATTTATAGGGTTCGAAAAAAACCCCATATGTTTGTCCAATTTTGAATTAAAGTACCGTTATACTTAATTATTTTAACCAACATAATTTTATTGAACAATTTATTTCAATTTGTAATAATCTTCTTTTAAAATATTGCTAAAAATTGCAGTTTTTTCAAAAACTTTCTATTTCCTGTCCAATGTTTAATTAATGTGAGGTACATAATTAATAAAAGTTAGAAAAATTTTCATTAACATATAATTTGAATCATAGTATAAAATTTAGGTTTTTTTGAAGTCTTCTGCTATATAACTATTTTTCACTTAAACTGACTTAATAATTAGTTAAATTTAGCAAAAATAATTAATAATAATAAATAATAATACTCGTTTCGTAATTTTGACAATTACAACATTTTTTTACCAAAAAATAGAATTTTTTATTAATCATTATTTTTTGTACAATAAAAATTTGACTTTTCGATTTTTCATAAAAATGCATCAAGCTGTTATGATAGTCATGTAAGGTATTCTAAATTTAGCGTTTTTCTTTCTCTGCATTTCTTTATATCGTGAATTATTTGGCTTAAAATTTTTCTCTTCTTTTGTTTCTTGGAATTTAGTAAATGCTATAAATCCGGCAATATTTTTCTATACAACAAATTTATCAAAGTATTTTTTTTCATTTTGATTACTACTAATAACTGTACATAAAATTTTTAAATCTTAACACTCGAGTGTCTACCATCTAAAAAAATGGTGCCAAAGATCAATCTGTTCCGTTTACATTGTCAAGATTTATTGTGTTTTGGATAAACGGCCGGACGAACAAAATTGCATGTTTTAACGCGCGTATATAGCGTAACATAGAGTGATATATTCTGGAGTTGGACATAGTTTACGTTACTTCGTGACACTTTACCGATGTTAAAGTTTCACGAGTCTTGGTCATTTTTCCGATGTCCAACTTCGAGCGGGAAAGTTCAAATGGTATCACAGTTGAACATCGGATTATACTTGAATGGTCACGTAAAAGGTTCCTAGCTACTTAGATTATGATTTGCAAGCATACAAACATGTCTGACACATGTTGCGTTACACTAACATACGTTTCAGCATACATTTCTAAGTCTCGGAACTTGATTCCATGAGAATTTTCATTGACTCGAAGAACATTTATTATCCAATGAAAGGCTTCATGTAGACATAAGCCTGGTTATCCTCTAATTTGACAATATACTTAAGATACCGAGTTTTACAGCTTACACATTTTTGATTACTCGATTGTCGCTGGTCGAAATGTCGAATCTCGAAGTTTTGGTCCAGTGTATAGTCCGTCCAATGCCAATTGATGCCAACCTATGCCAAGTATGCGATCGTTCGTTGCATGCTTCCCCCAATGACGTCAATTATGAAGGCAATATAGCATTGCTTCGGTTTTAAGTGGCTGGGACCAGGCCGAGTTCATAAGATTAGAATAGTGTAACCGTTCGTGGCTCTGTGGTGATAAGTCTTATTAAAATAACATAAGATAATTGCGAGCTGTCGACCGAATGAGGAATCTCTGGTTTAGTTGTTTGAGGCCCGCCATCTCGTGTTGGGTTCGGGAACCAAAAGCATAGGATGCCAGAGATAGGAATAGCAGTAGGTTTCAGGCCAGCCATCATGTATCCGGATCGGAAACTATCAGCGTAGGGTGCAAGGATTATGTTTGTTGTAGGTCCATCCCTGGCCTCCGTTGTGTTATTGTTATTTTCCGAGAGTTGACAAGCGGAGGTTAGTTAAACATGAAATCAAGCGCATACAGAAACATAAATGGAAAAGTAAGACAACTTCTGATGGGTGCTCTTGGCCGGGATAACTTTCGTTCCTGGTCATTCTGGTTCTGGTCGGTTGGCCGCTTAATTATTTGTAAAAGCCCGAAGTGACAGGAAAGTTAAAATGTACCCTGTCACACCGTATTTTGTACTAATGTAAATGATGATTTTTAGCATTTATAGTGGAGTTGGGAGCATAAATTTCATATAATAGTTTTGACATTAAAAAGATTACCGTCAAAAAAATGAGCCTTTTAGGCGAAAAGTATTTGTTTGATCAATGAAAAGCCGAGGGCGTGAAATTGGGTGGAAACGCAAAATTGCATGTAATTTTTTAAAAATCAGTAAAAAAAACAGAAAAAGAATTAGACCTATTTCATTTTACATCTAATAAAAATATTCTTTCACTTATTATGGACAAGATATCAAGTTACTCCTTTGTATATTTTCTCTTTAAATTCGCTTTTTTTTTAGTTGAGCCAACGTATCATCTCTATTACGAATAGCACTAAGTTAATGATTTTTTTTTAGGTATTTAAATTGGATAATAACTAAATTTTTCTTTTACAAACAGTGGGATATCCAACATCAATTACTAAGGGTACTAGTATTTACCGCTGCTCAAAGAATGGTTTTAATGGGGAAAAAATTGGAAAGCACAATGGAAAGATATTCACTTCATCAAAAGGTAAAAGTCATAATTTAAATAAGTAAAAAATAATCAAGAAAAGATATTAGAAAATTCTTTGTAAACGGTATAGCTTACCAAGTTACTTTTCTGTGAATTAATCAATGTGGTATGTTATAAAACGGTTTTCGCGAGAATTAAGGGGGGGGGGGGCAGACGAGCTTTTTATAAAAAAAAGGTGAATTTTTAAACACGAAGAATAATTTAAAAAGAAGAGGAATCATCAACAAAAGACAAAGTTTGAAACATGTAGTTATATTTTTAATTAGGAAGATTAATTTCGAACCGAAAAATGACAAATTTGTATCCAAAACTGGAATATTTTTAATTTTATTAAAACATAATGATCATCAACTTATAAAAGAATGTGATACACAAAAGTTCTATTTTCTACCAAATCGTAAAATTTTCTACCACATTGTACTATTTCCAAGCTAAAAGGGCGAACTTTCTATCCAAGGATATGGATTTGTAAACTTGAAGAATAATTTTCTACCAAAAAGACGAATTCTCAACAAAAAATATAAATGTTTCATGAAGTAGATACATTTTTCACACAAAAATAAAAACATCAATTTTTTCTCTATAATCGAATATCTCAATTTGCAGTTAAAATTAAATTTTAAATTCAAAAATCAAGGTTACAACAACAAAATTAAATTTTCTACCAAATAGAGCAAATTGGTACCAACTTATTAAACTTTTAACCTAAAGAAAGAATTTTAAACTGAACAGTTGCTACCACGAAGCACAAATTCTCAACAAACTACATAGAGTTTTAACCAGTTAGTTGAATTTTCTATAAAAAAGCAGAACTTTCATAAAAGTGCCAATGTTTTCAAACAAATAGTTAAATTTTCAACCAAAAAGATTAATTTTCTAACAAAATAAAGTTTTTTTTATAAATTATATGCATTTTTGATAACCAAGTTAAATTTTTTTTGAATGAAACATTCGACTTACCCTATAATGGACTATTTACATTTTCATTTGAGAATTAATTTTTAACAAAACAGTTGATATATCTATCAAAAAAGACCAATATTTTAAAAAATTCATACATTTTACTACAAGTTGAATTGTCAGTACAGAAGATTAACTCGTTACTAAAAATTACGAATTCTAAAAAAAAAACATAAACGTTAAACCACAATGACGAAATTTCAACAGAGAAGATTAATCTGCTTCTAACAGGTACCAAATGAATGCTCTCCAAAAGAAGAACCCCGCAAGTGACATTTGCAATAGAGAATATTTTTTGATACATATACATAAGAAAATAACCTCTATCGCAATAGTCTCTTACAAGGTTTGCTTCCGTTGGATAGCAGAGCGAACAAATTAATACATTTTAAATTAATTTAACTAATTGTAAAAAACTTAACGTTGCTACCTATAAAAAATGAAAGGTTGTATTTTTTCACAATTTTCTCAGCATTTTTTTAGTTTTTATTTTTCTGCTAGACACTATACTTAGTAAAAATTATTTAAAAAACTAGCAGATGCTTGAACGATTAAAACACATGTTAATGTCAATCAAAATTTGATCAAATTTTCTGTACAAATAATTTTTTTCAACAATAAAAAATTGTACGTATTTAAAAAGCTAAACGAAAATGTAACTTTTTAAACAATAATTGGTTGACTTACAGTTCAGCACAATATACATATCAGTTCTAGGTTTAGTTACTTTAAATCTTGAAATTAATAAATAAATTTTTCTCATATTTTCAGTATGTGGAATGTTTAATAAATGCGAAGTCATACCCGAAACAAATGATTTCCTAGCAGTAGGTAAGAAGCCTTATGGATTTTATAGTTCTTGGGGCCTTCGTAAGTTTAAGTTCCAGTGATTCTTCATCTGTATCTCAAAGTTGAAGGAATTGAGAATCCTCCATTCTTTCTTCTCAATTTTTACCTCGACGAACCTTGCTTGTCAACTGCTATCGCTTTACAATGTACATGGGCACTAATCAGTTCACCTTTTATTTTTCCTGTGAGAGGACAAACGCAGACGTTGAATGACTCACTAGTACCCATGCATTTTCCGAGAGCTAAGCTTGCCCTTATTGATGCCAAGAGATTTTTCAATCTGCTAATTCCTCTATATTTGCATTGCCTTTTTCAGTTACTTCAAATTTAATCATGGTTTCCTTGCAATATATTGATAACCTGAACAACAAACAATAACTCCGAGAAATTTCCTTCCTTCAATTAATTAAATTACATAAGCATGTTTAATAAGGCAGGTTTGGCTCAACAATTGCAATTAAAATTTAAGTCGTTAATAGTACGATATTTTTAGGTTACTACTTTGATGGACATATATTCTATATCATCTTGGTGTTTTTTTCTTTATTACAGTTAATAATCATATAGAGCATACGTTACAATTAGGCTTATTTCTTAATTTGATTGTTGTTATTATAATATCATTATACTTGCGTTATATGGAATGACGTGAAGTAAGGTGAAAGCAGGCGTTAAGCACAGCTTGTAAGGAAACAGATCAGTGCTGCTAACTTTGGCATATATAGCTACTGCGTTTGCGCTAGCTATGCGCAAGAGAAACACAGAGAGGCTTGTTATTGCCATGGTAACGTCATATCGCGCCCTGTTCCTCTTAAGCATCGTTGCACAAGCGCAGTACGTCTACATGCCAAAGTTGCGATCACTGCAGCAGATCAAGGAAAGATTTGATTGGTGCGTTGGCCTTCCAAAATCTCTAAAATGTAGAGAAAGCGACGCAAAGCTATCTTCTCCATCATATAGGGAAATAACGAGGTACAACAATAAAGAATGCATGTGTCAGCCTTAGATCCATTTGGTCTGCGATCTCATCTTGGAAACCGTGGATTCTCACTTCTAGTCGCCAGTGATCAACACCTGCTAAGCCTTGCTTTTTTGTTCTTATCTGATAAATCACGTTCAAACACGCAATTTTTATTGCACTAGTAGATGCTACAAATTCTAGAATTTCGACGGCTTATAAGTGTTTATCGCAGAGAAAGATTAAGCTTCGTAAAATTTTATAAATTTCTGTATTTCCTTCAATAACTTATTGGCAACAGTATAAGGTTAGGTCAATACCGCCTTATTTTGACTCGATTCGAAGATTCAGTAACGTATTTTATTAAGCGGTCGCAGACCCCCTACTTGAAATTTACTCTCGATGTATCGCGCTCGACGACTTGGGTTGTAGCATTTGTTTGAATAAAAATGTATTAATAAGTGCAAATAAATTTTGTTATTGAATTCAATCCCACTCAGCTTAGGATCGGCAGTATTATGTTAAACGTACCCAGAAGAACAAAACTTTTTTTTATATAAAATATGCATATCCACTTTAAAATATTCTCTGCTATGCCTTATACACTAAGTTTGTTTTTAAATCGCTATGCCGTTTTGAAATGAATTATAAATTATATTTTCTGACCGTAATATGTGGAATTAATAAAAACTACATATCGAAAACTTTTCGCTATTAGATGATCTAAAAATGTACTTCGGACTATTTTTTACGTCGCTTTTTGTTTTATTCGAGATTAAGTTTCTAAAAAAATGGAAAAATTCATTTTGTGTCTTAGCTATGCAGCATACGAAAATGGTTCAAATAAAAAAGTTTTGCTTTTAAGAAAGCCTACTTCTCGGCTAACCGGAGCGAATCGATAAATGTTTATCGAGCCTTTATAGAATCTTGAACAATATTTTATTAAAATTAAAAGTACTAAAAAACAAATATATATATTTTTTAAATTACCTTATAAATTTAATTTTAATTAAAAAGGAAACTTGAGCTCGATTTCCGTATAGGCTTAAGCGGTGTAAAGATAATGAGAAAAAAAACAGTAAATTCCTAAATATATTTATTAGCGCCAAAAATTAATTAAATAATTCTATAAAACATTATTTAAAACAAAGTTTTGTTCTCTTTTCTTATACTTAAAATTGGCTGCAGAGATATCTAAAATTATGTGCGTACTATACTAAATTTCGATATAAAGCACTTCAAACAATAACCTATCAATTAAAAATATTCCATTTTCAGCAGGGTAGATGAATTTTTAACCAAATATATGAATGTTCTTTCGATAAAGAAGTATTTCTAATTAAATCAAATCATTATTAACCAAATAGTTGAATTTTGTACTAACAAGGTTTTCACGCAAAATAAAATTAAGATAATAGTATAGTAGTAATAGCATTAGTTAAGTCTTAAGTTAAAAACATTATTTTATTACCAATGAAGAACAAATTATCAAAAAAAATCGTGAAATATAAAAATATTGTATGATGCTTTCTCAGCTGGATGGTTCTCGCCGGTAATGATTTGACTGGTATCCTCGAGCTGTCTCTCGATTTTTAAGCTGGAGGATAATTCTCGATAGCCGCCACTAGATCTCCTTCGCGGTCGTGTATGGCTAAGAGGAATCTTTGTTGTTTTGGTATAATGTTATTTATTTTCATTTTCCAAACAAGACTTAAGGGATAGGTCAGGCATTTACAGGAAGAATGCATTGTTTACTCGGTATTATATCTTTGTTTATTTTATATAAAGCAGTTGTAAAAATAATATTACACTGAGAAAAATAGAGCTTAGGTCTCATGAATAGATAATATGTAGTTCAGTAAAAAGAGCTGTAGGTTCAAGAAAATTTGGTTGCTTTAACTAGAATTTTCAACAATATGCCGTGATTATCAGTCACGTTTCTCATATTTTTAGTTTCTGGTTTCAGTAACTAGTAGACGTAGTTAAAAATGTCTTTACCTTTATGCCTGCGCTGTGGGTCTAAAGGACTCGACGTTTCTATTACTAGAATTATGTAGTTGATGCGACTAGGAATAAACGAAGCATTTTTGAGCCTAATTGAGAATGTGTTCGTTAAAATCCGAAGAATCTTTAACAAAAGAGAATTTTCAATCGCAAAATGACAGTTTTCGATGCTCTGGACTTTAATTTTAAAAGGCTTGCGCACAAATGTGGAAAAAAAAAGATCGAGCGCAAAGCGCGAGAAAAATATACCATCGAGCGCGCAACGCGAGAACAAACAGTCGCGTGCTCTAGGCTCTAATTGAATTAGTCTTTTGCGGGGCCAGTTGAAGTTAATTGGTTTAAGTACTTAATATTTTTCAGCGTGTCCGCTTCAGTATCCGAAAATTAAATTTTAGGAGAACTATTAAAATCAATTAATGCTTCCAAGACCTTTTTATCAGAAAAATTTGTCTCGTTACGGTATTATTGTGTACAGTTTAATGAGTAGAGTTTTAATGTGGAGAGTTTATTTGTATAGACTTTAATGTTCGAGTTTTCTCATTTTTGACTTTAATATACAGGGTGAGGGAAAAATATAGAAACCCCAGAAAATTTTAGAAAATTTAAAATAGAAAATTAAAATTAACATGAAGTCTTTAATAATTTTTCTCGGGAAATTTAATGGTGACCTTGTATTTGACCTTGGACCTCGCTGCCAAGGTTATTTCAAGGTCACTATCATTTTTTGAAATGGGAACACCCTATTTTGACATCGGCAATCGAAAGATCGGAAAATTTTACGTTCAGATATGCATTAAGGTCTAAGGTCAAGGTCGCCTGTAGAAGGTCGTATGAAGGCCAAATTGCACTCGCAGGTAAACCTATGATGTAAATCTATCTATTAATGGGAGGACTTTAATAATTTTCAACGAAGAAACTAAAGGAGACTTTGGACTTATACTAAGGCCTCACCGTTAAAGTCTTTTCCAGGTCAATATTATTTTTTAAATTGAGACCACAGAATTTTTATGTCAGTAATAAGACAATTTGACCTTCATACAACCTTCTACAGGTGACCTTGACCTTAGACCTTAATGCATTCCTGAACGTAAAATTTCCTGCTCTTTCGATTGCCGATGTCAAAATAGGGTGTTCCCATTTCAAAAAATTAT
>JAAAKG020143180.1:0-11425 GCA_010014905.2 Druon quercuslanigerum
GAGAATTGAACAAGTTGATAAATTCGTATACCTTGGTAGCTTATTTACTAGGGACGGTAAGATAGATGAGGAGTTATTAAACGCATAGACGAAGGTAAGAAGGTTATTGGTAAAGCAGGCACCTTTATCAGAAGTAAAAATATATCAAATAAGGCTAAAATGGCAATACATAATTCTATCTTTGTACCGACTGTACTATACGGCAGCGAGACATGGACTTATCAAGAAAAAGATAAGAGTAAAATTGACGCGATTGACATGAGATTTTTGCGCATAATATGCGGGAAAACTGGCGGACAAAGTGACCAACGAGACAATCCTTAAATAATGTAGTGCGGAAGAGACACAAGTTGACACATGGGAAAGAAATCAGTTAAGATGGTTCGGGCATGTTGAGAGAATGAAGGGTGAACGACTAACGAAACGAGTGTATCAAGGTAAAGTAAATGGCAGCGTGCCCAGAGATAGACTGCGGAAAGAATGGTTAGAATGTGTGAATGAGACTCCAGTTAGAAGGGACATAAGAAGCCATAGAAACACGAGAGCCTACATGAAAAAATACATGGGCGTTAAAGAAGCTAAAGAAGTATGCCAGGACAGAAAAGTGAGGATCTTCACTTAGGGTGATTGCTAGAGAGATTGATCAGCAACCTCGGTCGGATCAGCGTTGCGGGGAATGAACGTGTTATTGAAATAAATAACACGAGACTTGTAGATCAATCTAAAAATTCTATAACCTCATCCTCACACTACTCCCTTCCCCACCTAGTGAGTCACGCCCACCCCGAAAGGGAAACGGCTTAATGTTGTAACAATAATAATAATCTTGAAACAAGTAAATTTAGATGTCGAAGAGTTAAATCGTACAATTAGAACCCAAGAGACATGACGAATCTTCGAAAAATATTTGGTGAGAACCGTTTTTTAAATAATTAGTTAAATTTTGATCTTTTTTAAATTATGATATTGTTTAGTTTAGAATGCGTCATTCAAAAGTCTTTCAGAATAAAAATGTTCCATTTTAGATTCAGCATCAGTTCACAATTTTAGAATTTCTAGATTTTAACGTTAAAAATTAAACTGTTTCAATTAGAAAGTCTTAAACAAATGTAAGCGCTCTATTGCAACTTTATAAACTATTTTTATTTTAAAATAAGTTCAAAATAATATATTTATGATCAAAGGCTTTTATTAAATTTTAGTATAAAATATTCCATTTTTAAACCATGCAATTTGAAAATTTTGCAATGAAGAAAAAGAACAATTACTTAATATTTAGAAATATCTGACTGTTCATTTAAAATCAGTAATTATAAGGGTTTGTGGATGCAGAAAGGGGAGAGAGTGTGGAGATCGAGTGTAAAGGAATAAGGGCGAGTGAAGGCAAAGGTGTAAAGGGTAAAAGTGAGTGGTTTGAAGTGTGAAGGACGCCGCACAGAATGCGTGGGAAAATGTCTTTCGGTGGATTTGGTTATAACTTGGTAATTTTGTAGGTTATAAGGACCCAATGAAATATCCATGAAAAAATTTCTAAAAAATGGACAGTTTTAACGCTATACGCCGCCAAGCGTTGAAAGCATTGAAAGCCAGAATGACGATAAAATCAGTATCACGCATTAAAATGTGGTAAACATTACGTTGGTATCACAAAGCATGCACCTTGCAACGGCCGAACGCTAAGCGCTCAATATTTTTAATTAACTCCGTCACTCACTGTTACGGGGCAGCAACGAAGGTAAAAAAAAGGTCGGTATCAAGTGCGGTAATGCAAATCATAAGAATCGGCGTATTCTCGCAACGTTCGAACGCAAAGCGCTCAATATTTTAAAATAACTACAATACTCACTGTTTCAGGGGAGAAATAGTTATCAAATAAGATCAGCATCAAGTTCGATTGTTCGAATAATTTATATCGCCCACTTCTCACAATGCTCGAACGCGAAGCGCTTAGTAAATCGAATTAACTGCAAAACTCACTGTTTCTGGGCAGCAATGGTTTTGACATAATGTCATAATCAACTGCCTTTGTGCCAATCATATATACCGCCCACTTCTCGCATCGGTCGCACTTGATGTTGATCTTATTTTATCACCCTTGAAGCCGTGAAATCGTGAGTGTTGCAGTTAAATCAAAATATTGAGTGCTTTGCGTTCAAACATTGCGAGAAGTGAGCGATATATATGATTCGAATATTCGAACTTGACACTGACCTTATTTTATAACCTTTTCTGCCCTAAAACCGTGAGTATTGCAGTTATTTTCAAATATTGAGCGCTTTGCGTTCGAACGTTGCGAGAAGCGGGCGATTCATATGATTGACAATAATGCACTTGATACTGGCCTTATTCAATCATTGGTGTTGCCCTTAATTTGTGAATGTTCCAGTTTAGTCAAAATATTGAGCGCTTAGCTTTTGACCGTTTGCGAAAAGAGGTCGATTCTTATGATTGCCATTTCCGCTCTAATTCTGACCTTATTTTATCACCGTTGCTGTCCCGAAACAATGAGTGCCGCAGTTGGTTAAAAATATTGAGCGTTAAGCGTTCGGCCATTGCGAGGAGCGCGCTGTGTGAGACAGCCGTAATATTCACCACATTTTAATGCGTGATACTGATGCTATACGGATATATAGCAGGTAAGGGTAGAAGGAGTTAATCGAACAGGAGGCACGAAGGAAGGAAAAGAAGGAATGCTTCTAGTAAAAGTGGGGAGTGAGATATGGAGGGAGAGGAAAAGGAGCTGGCAAATAGAGCAGAGGTTTTGGGTAAAGAGGAAAAAGGGGCACATGGCGTGGATAAGGAGAGGCAGGTTATGCATAAATGGGGAGGAATGGCGCTGAAACGAATAATTAGAAGAACTAAGGAAAAAAGGTAAAAAGTTTTGAGAAAGGTAGGAAGGAAGAGGAAAAGCAAGGGAAGATAGAAACGTGAAAATAGCTTTCTGGAATATGTCAGGTTCGGTGATCAAGAAAAAAGGATTTCTGGGGGTTCTAGAAAAATGGGATGTGATTATGATGAGTGAAACCGAGGCAGATTAGAAGGACTGGAAGGGGATAAAAAGGCTGTTACTGAAAGGTTATGTGTGGACCATGCAAGAAGCAAGAAAAGAACACGTTAAAGGGAGAGGGATTGGCGGGAAGAAGGATTATAGTTGGGAAAGTCAAAATAGCGGTGGTTTGTGTATATAGATGAAGAGAGGACGAGGTAGGCTGGAGAGTAATAAGAAGGTTCTGGGGATGGAAGGAGTATAGGAAAGTGGAAAGCATGCATGAGAGATTTCTGAGATGAGTAATGGGCGTCAGCTGGATTTGCGCAGGATACATGTTAAAAGAAGAGTTAGGAAGGGAAAAATGGTAACTAAACGAATTAAGAGAGCCTGGAGGTTTGAAGAGAAGCTAAAAAGGAGAGAGGGAAGCAGAATAACACAAGTATCTTTGGGCGATATTCGGAACAATGAGGGGAGAGGCAATTTGAGAAATTCACAATGGGAGGAAGAAAGGACAAAAATGAGAAGAGTTTATAATATGCGAGGAGGGATTATGGAGTGGCAGTGAAGACAAGGAAAAGAGATATGGACAAAGATTATGGAGAGAGAGAGAGGAAGATGAATAGTTTGTGTGGGTCAGTGTGTAAGAGTTTAAGAGTGTTTGTGGACGATAATGGTCAGGGAGTGATGTGGATGAAGAAATTGGAAGAAGTAAGAGAAAGCAAGAGAGTAGGACACAGCAAAACGTGTAATCCTGAAAAAGGAACGTAAAAAACAAAAATGTATTTTAATACCTGGAAAATTGCTCATTTGTAAAATTAATATTATTGTTTATATTACGTAATGCCAAATCGTAGAATATAAGTAGTTGTAAAGTTAGACTAAGGATGGAGTTTTAAATATATGTATAGAGAGCGGAGACCATCAAACCCGTAAAAGAAGGAGATTAAATGCATACATAAGATACAATATGCAATTAAAATGGTTGAATTTTGATGTTATGAATCACACTTGATTGTCTATTATTTTTAGAAAAAATTCAAGTAAATTTAAGAGATATTTAGAAGATTTGAACAAATTCAAAATTAATTAAAATTTTGAAATTCTTTTAAATAATTTAAACAGAGTGTCTGCGTCTATCTAAAACTCAAAAATAATTTAGAAGATGTTAAAAACTTCATAATATTTTTAAATTTGAAAAAATTTGAAAGAACGTGTAGATTTTTCAAGGTCTTGAAACAAAATTTCGAAACATTTTAAGGATTTTAAAACTATTTAAAATTAAAATAATTCAACCCTTAATTTAAACAGGGTATTTTCAATCTTACAAATTTATAGTTGGAGCTGGAATTTATCCAAGATACAAACAATTTTGACTTGGAACCCGGGAATTTTCAAATGTTAACAAATTTCGAGCTTGTTCTGGAAATTTTCGAAAAGGAACAAAATTCTGAGTAAGAACAGGACATTTTACCAACGAATTTTAATTCTGACTTGTATCAGAGAATTTTCAAATTTTAACCACTTCTAATTTGAAACTGGTATATATCCAAAAGAATTATATGAATGGAATGGAGAGAGAAAAGACAGCAGGAGAGTAGAGAATAAGAGAGTCAAGGTTTAACGGGAACTATGTGCAGATTATGCTAAGGGAGAGAGCACAATAGTTGTGTGAGAAAGAAGAGCAATGAAGTCAGGAACTTATAGCGAGAATGAGATGTGGATGCATGGAGGATTATAATAGGTTCTGGCTTTATAGAGAAAAGAAGATGTGTGAATTGTGCGTGAAGGGAGATGCAAAATTGGATCACTGGAAAATTGAATTTTCCCAACAAAATTATTGTATGTGTTGAAACGAGGTATTTTCGGAAAAAATTAAATTATGCATTGGAACTCGGAATTTTACGAAAAAATTCTAATTCTTACATTTAGTTGAAATCTAGAATTTTCGAAAATAATTAAGATTCTGGATTTGAACAGGGAATTTTCGGAAAGCATTAACTTTCCTATTAAAACAAGAAATTTTTATCTTTTAACAAATTCTGAGCTGGAATTAGAATTTAAAATACTTGAAAGTTCGTTTGATAAAATTCTGACGTTTTTGGCTATCACTGCGTTCCTTTTTCAGAGAATCTAAATAAATAACGATCGTTTCTTATATGTAATTACAAACAAAATTTGTTGATTCTGATGTGTGTCATCAAGTGAAATTAAAATAAAAAAAAACAGTATCATATAAAAGCCTCAGAAAAATTGAAGAGGCTTTTTTAAAGAAACTACATTTTAATTAACGGAAAAAGCAAAGTTTTTATATTTGTTTTTGGATAACGACGAAAGCCACTGGAATTTAAACTTGGTTATTGCTTATTTTAAAATACTTTGATATATTTCGTTCACATTCATAATTTCTGTCTATAAGCTAATCGAAATATTTTTATATTTGTTTATAAAAATGGTTTTTATTATGCTTCTTTTATATGTATTTTTTTCTCTAGCTAGTAAATCTCTAATATTAGTAAAATTAAAATCAAAATAATGGTTTAAGTTCCAACAATGTTGTGAAAGACCTGTATTAAAATTTCCAACTCCTCAGTCTCTTTTATGTTTCGAAACTCTTGTTTTTAACCTTTTGCCGGTTCCTCCAATATAAACTTTTTCGCAACAATTAAATTTAATGAGAAAAATACAATTCCAGACAAATTTTCGGTACTAACCATCTCTTTTTGATTAAGTTTTTATTTACTGTGAATAGAACAATTTTTAGATTTAGTGTTCGACCGAGACGTCACTGGGAAAAGACACCTTATAAAAAGATCTACGAATACCTTTGGTGAACGGTAGGGAAGGAATAGGGGAATCAGGAAATATAATATTTTAGAATATTTGTGAATATTCAGGAATACTTCGGAGTATTAGGGAATTTTAGTGAATATTGGGAAGTATTAAAATAATATATGGGAATTTTCAGTGAGTGTACTAAGAATATCTAAGTGGTCAACCCCTCGTTCTCTGAAATTGCCCAGAAAACTACATTCCTACATTTTTTATCCATTTTTAAGACCGCTTGCTCTTATCGCCTTGCCTTCCTCGCGTTGCCTCACACGCAGGTCCCTACTTTCTCGCTTTGCCTTGCACTGACAAACTCTGCCTCCGCGGCTAATATCTAATGCTTAACTGCTATTTAAAATATTTACATTTGACTTAAATCTATTCTCTCCTATTTAAAACCTTACCTTCTCCATTCCTGCTTCTCCTTCCTTCTCTTCCTCTCCATCTTACCCAGCACCCCCTAAATCCATGCTGTTGCCCCCCCCCCCATCATGCATCAATACGTCCATGCATATTTCACTTCTTTCCACTTCCGCACACTCCTTCAATCAGTGCTCCACTCTTGCCTCTCTCTTTTCGCCCAATTCACATATCCTCTTCTCCCTAGAAAGCCATAACCTATTAAAATCCTCCATGCACCCACGTCTTATCCTTACTATAAGCTCCTGGCTACCTTTCCCTCCTTTCACACATAAATATTGCGCTCTGTCTCACTCTTGGCATAATCCAAACATAGTTACTATTAAACCTTGAATCTCTTATTCTCTCCTTCTCTGCTCTCTCTCTCTCTCTCTCTCTCTCTCTCTCTGTATGCCACTCGTCTTAATATTCTCATATGCCTTCCTTCCTCGTGCATTCTTCTCCCGCCAACACAGGAATATTCCTTTTCCCTCGACATCGTGACGCAACCTCTCCTCCATCACCATCGCTTATACTTTTACACCGTATTCATTAGCTTAATCCCTCTATAATTTTCCTGCCTATCCCTATCTCTTTTCTTATACAGTGGCACTTCTAACCTCTCGCTCCACCCTCCTCGGAATTCCTCATCCCTCCATAATTTCTTCATAACTTCCTTCAGCCTCTCCCTGACCTCTTTTGTACTAAACAGCCACGCTTCATTCTCTACCCCGCACAGCCCTGCTGCCTTCGACTTTCTTAACTGACATGTGTTGCTCTATCTCCTCGCCATTCAACTCCTCCATAACTGCCTCCCTCATTTTAACCTCGTTAACACTTCCCAACTCTCCTTTTTCTGTTCCTTTTTATTACACATCAATCTAAAGCCCTTCCTCATTTCTACCTACTCCTGTCCTTTCGGAGTTCTCTATTTCTACTTTTGTACTGATACTTCTCCATTCGCAGATCCTTCTCGATCTCTTGCCTCGTTCAGCTCACCCTTACGAATTCATTCCTGAAGCTCCAGCTATAATTTTTATTACAAGATTGCATGAATGCATGATGACATGTATGTATGATTTGAAAAGCTTTATGCATAAATGAACTGAATTTCCTTACGGTTCTCTTCGAATCTCATTGCCTGTGATGCACAGTGATGTATTCTTGTCATCTGATTTAATTTGTTAAAATTAACAATTATTATGAAACAAATGCATGGTATGATCAATTTTAGGCAGAAACGAACTGAATTTTCTTCTGATTGTCTTCAAGTCCCATTGTCTGCCATGCTCATTGATTTATTTTTGTTGCCTGATATAATTCGTTAACTTTAAAGAATAATGTAAATAAACATATCCATGATCTGGGAATTCCAGTGTAGACTAAGATCTTCCTTACTTTCATTGTCTTCTTTTCCCATCATTTTTTTATTTGAATTAGCCACCATGTAACCACCATATAAGATATTCTGCCTGTCGCCACCAGATGGCAACACATGTTACATGCGCATGCGTGATTCTTGTAGAACGAGAGGAAACAGCTGGACGTGCAGACGTTTTGTATTGAATACTCGAGTAGAGAACAATAGAGAATCTTGCACAAATATTCATTATGTTCTGTTATCTAGAAACAATGTTCTAATATGGCAATGCAAAAGCACAAAATTAATGATACTGATTTATCTCGTATGCTTTGGAATCACATTCAAAAAAATTGGAAATCTTTTTTTTACGAAAAAGAAAAGCTCATAAGCACACACGGCAAAAGTCTCATAACGATAATTGCTTTGACTACACATAAGATTGGTAGACATTCAAATGAAAATTTTTCAGGCAGCTCTACGTCAACGAAAAGAAGGAAGCTTCAAGAAATTTAGCATATTCATTTTGAACTTGAGATTCAACTAGTCTTCCTTAGAAATCGAAGAGCTGCTAGAAAAACAAAATGACTCGACCTTTGAATGATGCAGATGAAAATGAAATGGAGGATAGCACCATCATTTTCACTGATGACGAAGCTATTGCATTAATAAAAGATGCAAAGCTTTCTAGGCATCAGTATGAAATAATTCGCCGCAAAGCAAAAGCCAAAAATTAAGACATTTTTGTTCTGTATAAAAATCTGATCGATGCGAAAAGCGGTGTTATCCTCCCCACTCAGGATTTACTATTACTTATTAGAATGTCTCTATTAAGTTACAGGAACTGCTGGATCATCCGGTAAAACGTTTGATCGACATTCCTACAATCAAGAGCTCCATAATGAAAAAAATGTGAAGTCAATGATAAGTGTTTACAAACAAGATCTCCCGGATGGCATGCAGTCTGATGAGAGCATTTTTATATTTTCGATGGTACTTATCCTCTTGGATTCTGAAACTGAAGTGAGCGCATACCAATAGCATTTCAATTTACCAAAGAGATTCCAGAATTGACGTAATCTGAGATCGGCCGTATAAAACAGGAAATAAAAGAACTTTCGCCGATTAAAAGCGCATTTGGAAAATTCAGGTGCAAGGTAGATCATAAGATGCTACTGACTATGTTGGATGTTAAAGTAGGCAAAAATCTCACAGAAACAACAAGTGCAGCAACATAGCATTTGTTCAAAGCGAAACCTACAGAAATTAATGATCTGAATCGAATGTCGCTAAAAGATGTTCTTGAGAATGGCCTTTCAACACTCCACGCTAAAATAATTTTCATGGTTCTTACACTCAATATTTCTTATCGCTCACTTTGCTGCAAATGACAAGCGATTCAGCATAATTCTGCAGGTTTTTTCTTCTAGTAAAAAAATTGATTCAGAGAAATTCCAATACTATGCTCGAAACTGCACGAATGTATGTATAACTGTACAAATGCTATTATATGCCATCATCTGTTCACAAAATCTGAAGAAGCTCAAGAAGCCCGTAATAAAGATTTTAAACGATTCCGCGAATTCAATACGCGTAAGTGCAGTCGGTTAGCCACTAATACTGACCTAGTGCATAAATTACTCATCTCATCTGATGCATACTTGTCATATCTAAGAGGAAGCTGAATACATATAGATAGTGATTTTCATCCTGAGGACTGGAATCATAAAATTTCAATAATGGAAATTTGTTAGAATGATTCGTTCATAAAAATATTGTATGATATTTTTAGTCGAAAAATATCATTGGGCATCTCTGGCAATGATATTCAAAGACAATCGGGATAAAACTAGGTTCGTTTCTGCCTAAAACTGATCAAATCATGCATTTGTTTATAATAATTGTTAGTAAATTTAACAAATTATATCAGGTGACAAAACTACATCAATGTGTATCACAGGCAATGAGATTAAAAGACAATCTGAAGAAAATTCGGTTTGTTTCTGCCAAAAACTGTTCAAATCATGCATTTGTTTATAAAATTTTGTTATTAAATTAACAAATTACATCAAATGACAAAAATGTATCAATGTGTATCACAGGCAATAAGATTCAAAGACAATAGGAAGAAAATTCGATTCGTTTCTGTCTAAAACTGTTCAAATCATGCATTTGTTTATAAAAATTGTTGATTAATATAACAAATTACATCAAATGACAGAAGTACATCAATTTGCCTCGCAGGCAATGAGATTCGAAGAGAATCTGAAGAAAATTCGGTTCTTTTGATGTGAACAAACTTCACCTTGTATATAATAATATACATAATCCATCATACTGGCTATTTGTTGCAAATATTTGATTTATAACAAATAACTTGAGTTATTAACAAATAGAGGGATCCTGATGAAAATTCCAAATTGTCTAGAAATATTTTGGAAAAGAGTTCTAAAAATCGTGTTTGCGTAGACTGACTCGCCCGATCGCATTTGAAGTTATGACTTCAAAGAAACCCCATTTTTTAAGGTGCCTAAAAACCCCAATTCTGACGTTTGTATCTGTACTTTGAATCCTGTTAATTTTACGAAAAAATTATCCCGATATTATTTAATGTACATGCAATTTCAAGTAATTATAAAAAAGAACAATGACCTAGCCCCAGTAGGTCACAAGTTATGATCTCCCTAGTGGTTGACGACTCGACTGAGAAGTGTACACCTACTTCTGACTTCAGGATAATTTAGGATCTTTTAGATACTTCAAGATATTTCAAATACTTCAAGATATTTCAAATACTTCAGGATATTTCAAATACTTCAGGATGCTTTAGAATATTTCGAGGTATTTCAGAATATTTTAATTACATCAGGGTAATTCACATGCTTCAAGGTACTTCCCATACTTCAGGATATTCAGTGTACTTCAAGATACTTCAGGATATTTCAGAATATTTCACATACAGTGAGCCCGGGATTTAGCATCGGTTTTGGGGCTGACGGTGAGCGTTTCCTTTGAATTTATGCCGACTTCAAACGTAGGCAGTCAGGGGCGTATGAACCGTTTCCGGTGGATTTTACTGCGTGGTAAAAAATAATGTATTTTGTAGTGGTAATTGAGTGGTGCTAATTGTAGTGAGTTTATAGTGGAATTTGAGGTGAGCTGTATAATAGTTTAGGAGAATATAACTGTTTTGTGTAGGCTGTAAGGTTGGTTTGTTTAGCGTGAGTAGCAGGATGAGGAGACATGTGCAGCCGAGTAGCGACGACGGGGCAGGCTGAGGTAGCGCTGTAGTAACAATAGGTACGCAGTACGCAGATTACATTTTTGATGGATTCAGACGTATCAATGTATGAAAATGGTAGAGAGGGACAGATCAAAGGCGGATACTTTTGTCTCAATCGGGTAAAGGTCAAAATGGATTGGGGGAGAAGGACGAGGGGAAAGACGATGACAACGTTGAACACACAGGTAGGTTAAATACTTGGAAAGTTCAAGGAATTGCGTGAATTAATGATAGAGGTAATACAGATGAACGAAATAAGGCAGGAAGAAAAAGAAGAGGAAATAAAATGAAAAATTTTGGAAGAATAACAGAACTTGGAAAAGAGATCCGAAAATGGGAAGAGGTTAGGGAAAATTTGGAAAATAAGATGTAGAATTTAGAGCAAAGATTAGAAAAAACAGGATGAATGTAATAAATCTGTAAAATGTTTGGAAAGTAGGATATCTAAGATCGAAAAAGCAAAACGTCTAAGAATAGAGGGGGGGGGGGGGGGGGAGGATAAGAAAAAAGTAGAAAATTTTATAAAAAAAATATATAATAAAGAATAATTTTAGGAAAAAAAGAAAGG
>JAAAKG020143181.1:0-11425 GCA_010014905.2 Druon quercuslanigerum
TTGAAACAACTTAATTAGTTTCAATTCTCCTGACCCTAAAGCCAACAACCAACATCAACAATTTCTACAAAAAATAAGGACCATATATTATGAAACGAAAAATTAACGGTAGCCACAGTATTTAAAAAAAAATAGGAAAATTTTGAATTATTTCTGAAGATATTTGAGATTTAGAAGTTTTGAGAATATTGAAAAATAATAAAAAGTTTGAAAGGATTTTAAAAAATTGTAACAAAACGTTGATTTTTGAAGATTTAAAAATTATAGTTTTAAGATATTCAAATATTTTTTAAGATTTCAAGATAATGAACAATTTTCTTGAAATTTCTGGGAATATTTTAAGTGATTCTTTATTTTTTTAAATTGGTTAATGAGAAAATATATTTTGTTTTAATTGTAATATTAAAAAAGATTTCTAAACTTGTCAGAAACAAATCCGTAAGCAATTTTAGTAATAATTCGAGTCCGTTAAAATGATTTTTTGGAATTTAAGCAGTTTTTAAGGAAATAAATGCATTTTAAAACTTTGAAATATTTCCTAAAATTTATTAAATATTTTTTATTATTTTTCGAAGCGTCAAAAAGCCCTAAATATATTTAAAAATGGCTCAAATTTTTCTTAAAATTTAATAAAATCCTGTAAATAGAAAATTTCATTAAAATGTTGCAAAGACTTTATCGACATTGAATTTTCTCGAGATTTTTTTATCTCTTGACTGAAAAATATTTTTTGGATGAAAATTAAAATGTTTTCTGGAAATTCACCTTTTTAATTCGAAAGTTTTTCTCTTGCTAAATATTTCAACTTTTTTAAAATAAAAATTCCAACCGTTTTCTTTAAAATTAAAATCTTTTTTTGGTCGAAGATTCAACAATTTTGTTGAAAATTGGTTTCATCTTTTTGGATGAATTTAACTCCTTTTTATTTAAAATTAAAATTTTTTACTTTCTATATAAAATATCCTATTTTTTAAAGTAATCTTCTTTGGTTAAAAAACAAATTACTAGGTTAAACAATGAACTAATTTGTTGACAAGTTACTGTTTAAGTTGAAAATTCGTATTTTTGGCAGAAAATTCATATTTTTTGTTGAAAGTTATTATTATTTTTTTTTTTTTGATAATTCAGCAATTTTTAAAAAAAATTCTTTTCTGGATAAATTTAACTGTTTTTGAAAAAAATTAAAATCGTTTTAGATTGAAATATCAACAATTACATTTTTCAAGAAAAAATTTTTTTTAAATTTAACTACTTTGTTAAAAAGTCTATTTTTTGTTGAAGATTCATCATTTCTGTGGAAAATGTATACATTTTTTTTATAAAATAAACCTTCTTGGTAAAAATGTCATCTCTTTTGGAAAATATTTCATATTTTTGTTTAAAAACACGACTGGTTAAAAGTGATTATTTTTTGTTTAAGGATTTACCCGTTTTTTGAAATTTTTTCTTTTTTGGATGATTTAACCAGTTTTTGATTCACATTAAAAAATCTCTTTGATCCAAATTTTTTCTTTTTTATTAAAAATTATTTTTTTCCTTAAATCGAAAAACTGATAAAAAGATGCAAGTTTATAGTTTTAATTCGGAAAATATTTAACATCCTTCAGAAGTACGTTTATCTTGAAGCACTGTCAAAAAGAAAAAAAGAAGATGTTTAATTTTGTTTGTCTACTGGTATATTATTCCAAATCCTTTGAATTAACCCATCTGAATATTTAGTTTGTTCCACTTTTGTATCTGCTTCCAACTGTGTTTATTGATTCACTAATGAAATAAATGTTTCCCAGGAAATAATTTAAATAGAAGATAATATTTTTTTGGTATACTGGTCCATTATTTCCATTCCTTTGAAAGAACCCATTTGTATAGGTAACTTGTTCCATTGTTTTATCTTCTTCCAAGTTCCAACTGTGTTTATTGATTAGCTGATGTTATCAATGTTCACCGGATTAGAATTTAATTAGCAGTTGTTGATTTTTGTTGGTCTACTGGTCCATTACTCCCGATCCTTGAAACGAAGCCATCTGTATACATGGCTTATTCCATTGTTTTATCTTCATCCAACAGCGTTTTTTGATAAACGATATAGCGATGTTATTGATGTTTTCTGGGTGACAATTTAATAAGATGATTTAGAATTTTTTGGTATACTGT
This sequence comes from Druon quercuslanigerum, assembly GCA_010014905.2. NCBI lineage: Eukaryota > Metazoa > Arthropoda > Insecta > Hymenoptera > Cynipidae > Druon > Druon quercuslanigerum. The sequence goes on from JAAAKG020143181.1 coordinate 2,155, forward strand.
TCCATTATTCTCAATCCTTTGACAGAATCTGTTTGTGTATGTCATTTGTTCTATTGTCGTAGCTTCTTCCAAGTGTGTTCATTGATTAATTGATCTTATTGATGTTCACTAGAAAAGAATTTAAATAGCGGAACATATTTTTTTGGTATACTGGTCCTTTATTATCAATCCTTTGGAAGAACCTGTCTGTATAGGTGTCTTATCCCGTTGTTTTATCTTCTTCCAACAATGTTTATAGATTAGCTGATGGTATTGATGTTGAGGGGATAATAATTTAATTTGAAGATGTTCAATTTTGTTGGTATACTAGTCTATTATTTGCATTTCTTTGAAAGAACCCATTTGTATAGGTGGTTTGTTCTGTATCTTCTTTCAACCGTGAGGTATGCTTAGCTGATGTTGTTGACGATAACCAGTATCAGAAGATGTTGAGTTTCGTTGGTATACTGTTCCACTATTTCCAATCCTTCTAAAGAACCCATCTATATAGGTGACTTATTACATTGTTTTATCTTCTTCCAACAGTGTTTATAGATTAGCTGTTGTTCTTGATGTTCAGCATGTAATAATTTAATTTGGAGATGTTCAATTTTGTTGGTATACTAGTCTATTATTTGAATTTCTTTGAAAAAACCCATTTGTATAGGTGGGTTGTTCCATTGTTGTTTCTTCCTCCAACTGTGTTTATTGATTAGCTTTTGTTATTGATGTTGTGCAGGTATGATACAAATAAATTGACAATCTAGGTGGTATAATAAATGAATTCGAAGGTTAATATTATTTATTCTGTATTGTATCAATTTTGAATACTTTTAAATTAGAAAACTTAAAACTTTGCTGATGCAAAGCTACCTGGTATGAAAAATAAGGCGAATCCTGTAATATTTGGAGAAGTTTTCGCAACAAGAAGTTTGCCCCACAAGACGAAACATTTTTTTGAAAAATGTGCAAAACACAATATTTCGATTGGCTTTTACTTTCCTGTGCATCCAAGAGTTAAAAGTGTTCTCATAAAATTTAAGTTTTTGGTTTCTCTGTAGCTTGGATCCTAATCATCATGTATGAAACTAGTCAACAGGTCAATTAAAGAAAACTTCATTAAGTGTATTTTCAACAAAAACAAAAAAAACTTTTTCTATCTGCAGTAGGTTGCGAGTTTTCACCTACCAAAGGTGACCTATATTTGCAGATAAATATTTTAAGCTTTTAAGCTTTTAAATGTGTTTAGCTTTTTAGAAATGGCTCGTTTTGGTGATGATACTGACCCAAACTTTTGGAACATCTGGGCTATTGTTAAAAGAAAACCCCGAAACAAACTTAATCCTTAAACTTTATTAGATAAAAGAACGAGATGACTGGACTTAATTCTAAATATCTAAATCTAAAAGAATAGGAAGACATCAAACTGAACCTGGGATCAGGCCTTCGATCTCAGACCCCCTCCGACCTTCATTGTTCCGTCTGGCGGTCTGGTTCACACCGAACCTTGTCTTCTGGAACTCATTGGAACTCATTGTTGGTCCTTTCCTTTGGCCAATCGCAATCAGTGCTTTATAATCTGGTGCGCTTTGGAAGCCGTCAGTTGGCACGCGAGCCCCCTAGGCTCACGGGCTGTCGCTTCCCGGGGATCAGCCGGGCCGGGAATCAAGGGGATGATATCTGAATTATCTCCCGGAGTTTTGCCGCGAGAGTCCGCTTAAAATGTCGGGACTCGGGACGACTGGAAGGAGGAGATGAGGATAAAGGGGAAAGAGCTGTTGGGCGAAATGCGGAGATAATTGGCGGTCAGGTATGCCGCCTCACCGCTCGGTTCAGCTGGCCTGAAATCCTACCACACTCTTATTTACTGATAACTTCACTCTCCTGGACTCCAATCTGATCAAGGACGGAAGGATTTTTTCTTTCAGAAAAGATCTCAATTGTTCCCAAACATTGCTCTTGGGGAAAGCTCAAAAAATATGTCACGCTCTTTTGAACACTTTTTCTACCTGTACCTTTTTTGGTCACAAAAGTCTTCATACAAAGCTTGAACACCCAGGGTGACTTCATAGATGCGTACAAATTAGTTGAATTTTAAACCAAGAACGATTCATTTTTGCTGCTAAAAGAGATCAATTTTTCATGAAAAATTTGAGTTATCAACAAACAAGAAAGTTAATATTAGACCCCAACCAAATTCTTGAAATGCACCACATTTCCAACATTTTGAGATGCTAAGGTCATTATTATCAGTTTATCCACGTTTTTAACTCTTTCTAGGTCCACAAAAAAATAAAAATAAATAGAAAGTCATAGTTATTCCAATTTAAAAAAAAATCAAAAATCCCACCTTTTTCCTCTAAATTTGTAAAAGTAATAGTTAATAATATAGTCTACTTACTATTTTAACATTTTATTTTGCATTTTTTTATTTTTTGAGAAAGAAATATTAGTTTCAAATTTTTTCAAAACTTGTTGTCTCTGCGATCTGTGGGACTTTTTTATTTCAATTTATCAAATATATTTCACTTTTTCGAACCGATCAGACAAACTAAGACATATTTAAAAATGGCAAAGTTTCAATTTTTTGAAAAATGATAATTCGAAATTCCGTCCAAACAGATTGGAAAATAATCAATTTTTTCAAGAGTAATTTTATGCATATAAAAATGAAAAAATTCAATCATTCAAAATAGATTTCTATACTATCTCACTTTTCGGCTCACTAGAAACATAAATATCAATAAAAAAAAAAGTTCTCACTCTTCTCCCACATATAATATTTTGCTGTTATTTTCAGAAATGCTAAGCTGGTTACTTTTTTATTCTTTTCTTAAGAAAAACAAAGATTGGAACAACAGAAAATGAATAATCTCAAAAATTACAAAAAAGGCAACATTTTGAAAAAAAATTTATATTATTTTTTTCCCCGAAAAAAAAATACCAGAAGGAAAATGTATGGTTAATAGGCTATATAAGTATCTAATAACCCTTAAAAAATAAAGGAAAAAGTGTTGTTATAGAGATTTTTTTTTTTTTTTTTTTTGAAATGGAACAATTTTTCCATTTTCTTATGCTTTTCTTATTTTTGTGGTTGTACGAATAATGTAAAAAACCGGATAAACTGAAACAAGAAAAAATTCTATGTATTAAAAATTGCACGTTTTTTAAAGTAAAATTGACAAAAAACTGATTTTTCTCAAAAATTTTTAAATATTTATAAAAAGTGAAAAATGATTCTATATTAACTTTGAAAAATCTAAATTCGGCATATTATACCAAATATTTGAATTATTTAAAATCCCTTTCAAGCAAAAGGGACAAATTTTCAACAAATAAAATTATGAGCCTACAACAACAAAAATTAATTGTTAACAAAAAAGTTTAACTTTCAGGTAAGTAGTTCAATTTTCAAAGAAAAAAAAGGTTATATATTTATTAACTAAAATGACCAAACGGTTGAATTTTTAATTATAAACAATTTATATTAGTAACCAAGCATGTAGTAGATTATTTTTCAGTTAAAAAATATATTGTTAACACAAAAAGTAAATATCTTACGAAATAGTAAAATTGTGAATGAAGCGTATGTTTTAAAAAAATTAATTAATTTTTAAAAAATAAGTTCAAATTTCCACCAAGCAGTTCAATTGTTAATAAGAAAAAATTAATTCTCAATGAAAAATATAATATTTTATACTTCGTGAATAAAATATTTTAATTTAAAATCAAAAACCAAAACAGGTTACTTTTTCAAACCAAAATGTCCATTTTTTAACTAAACAGTTACATTTTTAACCAAAATGTATTTTTTCAACCAAATAATTTTTTTCTGAAAGTAATAGAATTTTCAAAAAAATAGTTGAATCTTTAATGCAAAAAAATTGATCATCTGCAAACCAGTTGAATTTTCAAAAAATATTTCTTTTAAAATTAGATTAATTTTAAACTAAAAACAATCAATATGTAATGGGTTAATTTGCAATTAACAATTTTATTTTTCACCAGATAAAAACGAATTTATAGCAACATAGATAAATTTGTAACGAAGCAGGTGGGATTTTCAAAAATTGAAATGAATTTTGGATATTAAAATAATTGAAATAAATTAAAATAATTATTTTAAAATAATAAAAATAATATTAAAGGAATAATTCAACAATCAACCAAGTAGTTTAAATTCCAATCTGGAAGAATAATTTCTACAAAAAAAGACGAATGTATAACATCTTTAGCCAATAAGGGAATAGTTAAATTTTCAGTTAGAGAAATTAATTTTCAACAAAAAAAAAACGAGATTTCAACTAATGAGATGGATCTTTTTCTTTTACTAATAATAATATGAATATTTAACTAAGTAGTTACACTTTCAACCAAACAGTTACATTTTTAAACAAAAAGGTTAATTTTCTATCGAAAAAATCAAATTTACTACAAAATATATTGAGTTTCATCAAAAATGGTGAATTTTCAACTAAACATAATCATCTTTCAGATAATAATAAAATTCTGAAATTTTCTGGTAAAATGTTAATTTATTCTCAAAAAGAGAAAGAATTGTCAAGAAAATTTTTTAATCTCCAACCAAACAGTCGAAATTTTGAACCAAAGTTTTACTTGTAAAATAAAATCACTAAATTTCATTCCCTCCGTCAGTTTTTGAGATATTTTCATTCTTGTCCAATTTCAATCCTGAAGTACCAGCGAACAAAGGACTTAGTCTGAACAGTTCGAATTTTGGTTTCTGGAAATTTGGGGAAAATTGTCTCACACCACTGTTTGTGGAACCAGAATAAGAAAAAGGTCCAGATCCATTTGGGAGTCCTAATGGGTGTCCCTCATGGTGCGAAACGACTGATGAACCTCCATGTTTTCTACCAAAAGTGGTTGGTTTCACATTTTCCTACCTGCTACTCTCGAACCTTCGTACCAGTTTTGTAACGACTTGTAAAGATGAAAAAGATAACCACAACGATACTTCTACAAAGTTATGACCAAACATTGCGCCAGGAATGATATTTACGATGGGACTTGGAATGCAAATGTGAGACAATAAAGGAAAATTTGAGTTTGATGCGGTCTTTGAATGATGAGGCTCTAGGAAATGCAGTGGAAATAGTAATAGTTTTAGTGTTTGTAAATCAAAGTTGCATAATCATCATCATCAAAAAAAAACGTCAATTCCTAACTGATCACAGAACATTGTGCTCGAATTTATCAGAATTTTGTTGCAAGAGTTTCAGAGAAAAGTTTGGGGAATCACTTTGATCTTTAAGTTGGATCAAAATCATTTGCAGCAGTGGTTCAAATCAGATGATCTAGATTTAGTATCAACATTATTTTACAGTTGCAAGTTTGTTAAACTTCTTCGCTAAATTGTCCCGTGTCGAAAAATCTTCTGGCGCTGACCAGATGTTCTGGTCTAGGCCTAGCCAAAAGTGTAAAGTTTTTTGGCTAGCCGAGGCCGTATGGTCAGTTGCTAGTTATTGGCTGATCAGTCATTAGATGGAGGTTGCCTGGACTTAATTTATTTTTTCATTACTTGGAAAAAAAATCATTTTTCACTGTGAGTGACTAGCTAATCAGGACCAAGCCTCGACTAGAACAGAATGTCATGGTGACAAGGAAAAATTATTGTTTCGATAGTTTGAATTTCGTATACTTTAATATTATCTACGGATCAAACTGAAAACTTTTTTTGTTCTGGGATAGCTGATTAGCGCTTATTTTGGGCCAGACCAGATCTATCAGACTGAATTGAAACACTTATTGTACTTGGATATTTGAGCATCTGGGCCAAACCAGATGTTCCAGACTAGATAGTCTAGATCTAGACTAACTCAAAAATCAAAATTTCCAAAGAACTCAAGAAGTTTCAGGTTATTTAAGAGGATTTTGATGTTTTCAAAAATCTTGAAGAGATTTTAATAGATATTACGAAGTTCAAAATAATTTATGGGACTTCCAAGTATTTCAAGGAATTTGTAAGGATTTTCAAGGATCTCCTAGGACTTGAAAAGTTTAATAAATTTGAATGGATTTTTGAGATTTCAAAAAATTTCGAGCGAACTTTAGAAGATAAATGAAAAGGAATTAATTAAATTTCGTAAAATTTTATGATATTTTACAGGATTTTCGTGATTAAAATATATTCAATCCATTTTTAAAAGATGTTTCAAGATTTAAACATTTCAAAGGATTTACAGATTATAGTGCATCTGGTAAAAAATAAAATTGTTAACTGCAAATTAACATATTCCATTTTGTTTGAAAATTGATTGTTTTCAGATTTAAATTAATCTAGTTAGTTAAAAAGAATTTTTTTTTGAAAATTGAACTGGGTTGCAGAAGATTCATACTTTTGCATTAAAGATTCAACTATTTTGTTGAAAATGCTATTATTTTCAGAAAAAAATTAATGATTTGTTTGAAAAAGAAAACATTTCGGTTAAAAATTTAACTGTTTTGTTACAAAATTGACATTTTGGTTTAAAAATGTATCTCTTTTGTTGAAAATTTGATCCTTTTTGGATAAAAATACAACTGTCTGGTAAAAAATAATTCTGTTTTGGTTTCTGATTAAAAATTAAAATCTTTTATTTTTTCTTTTCTTATCTTATTACCAACTGAACTACTTGGTGGAAATTTGAACTTCTTTTTTAAAAATTATATAAATTTGTTTAAAGCATGTGCTTCATTCACAAATTTATTATTTCGATTAATATTCACTTTTTTTATTAACAATATTTTTTTTAACTGAAAAATAATCTACTACATGCTTGGTTGATAATATATATAATATAGTCCCTTTTGCTTGAAAGGAATTTTAAATAATTCAAATATTTGGTATAATATGCCGAATTTAGATTTTTTAAAGTTAATACAGAATAATTTTTCATTTTTTACAAATATTAAAGAATTTTAGGGAGATATCAGTTTTTTGTAAATTTTACTTTAAAAAACGTGCAATTTTTGTTATTGAATTTTTTCTTGTTTTAATTCATCGGGTAATTAATATTGTTCTTCAATCCAAAAAAATAAAAGAAACTTAAGACAATGGTGAAATTGTTCCATTTTTTTGAAAAAAAAAGAAATTCTCAAAAACAACACTTTTCTCCTTATTTTTCAAGGATTAATAGATACTTATATAACCTATTAACCATACATTTTCCTTTTGTTATTTTTTTTTTTATTTTACGGGGGAAAAAATTATTAAAAATTTTTTTCAAAATGTTGCCCTTTTTGTTGAGTAAGAAAAAAAAAGAATTTTGTTTCTGCGAAAATACAATTACACCTCAAGTTTAAAAATGATGATAAAAGAAAAATGTTAATTATTCCTCCCGAAAATTTCGACGTCAATGTTGCTGTTTGGACAGAATTTCGATTTTTTTTCAAAAAATTGAAACTTTCCTATTTTTATTTTTTTCATAGTATTTTTTGACATTTCAAAACAGTGACATTTTTTTGATAAATTGAAATAAAAAAGTCCCACAGATCGCAGAAACAACAAGTTTTGAAAAAGTTTTAATATATTTCTTTCTCAAAAAATTAAAAAATACCAAATGGAATATTTATAGTAAGTAGACTATATTATTACCTATTATTTCCATAGAGTGTTATCATTAATAATAACACTTTTCTTTATTAATATTAATTGTCCCAAAATAATTTTTTTTTTATTTTTGGACAGGGAATTTTATTAAATAAATATATTTTTGAATTTGTAACGAGGAAGTTTGGCCAAGAAATATAATTTCCTCTATTTTTAAGGAATGTTATTTTTACTTTAGAACATGGAATTTTCGAAATTATAATTTGACATGAAACAGGAAATTTTTTAGATGGAGCGAGAATTTCGGAAAAGAATTTAAATTTTAATTTGGAAAAAGGGAATTAAAAAAATCCCTGTTCGAATTCAAAATTCCTCACATTTGGCAAAAGAAATTTGGTAAATAATTATGAAAACTTGGTTTAGGAAATTTTGTAAATGAATTTAATTAAGAATTATTTTAGAGAATTTCCTGAAAGAATTATAAATCTGATTAATAAAATTCAAAAACAAAAATTATATTTTCAATCTGCCTCTTTTCCGAAAATTAATTATTTGAATTAAATTTTTGTTGGAAAATTATTGTTGATGGACATTTAATCTTTTTGGTAGAAAATTAATTTGTTTAGTATAAAATGAAACTATTTCGTCAAAAATTTATTTTATTAGCTTAAAAACTTATTTCTCTGGCTGAAAATTAAACTATTCTATTCTTTTTTTTTCATCTTTTTTTTATTTGAAAGTGCATCTATTTAGTGTAAAGATGTTCTTTTTTGGTTGAAAATGAACCTTTTTGTTTAAAAATTCCATTAAAAATAAAAATATTATTTTGTAAATTCATGTATTATATTTAAATATTATCCTTTTTTGTATAAATTATTCTCGTTGTCATTGTCATTACCATTGTTAGTAAGCACTTATGATAATAGACTTAGAAATCACAAACATTTTATTAAAATATTAAAAATTGTATTTACTTATTGTAGACGATTTGTTCAAACAAACAAAAAATTACTTTTTTAAAATCATTATTATTTATTATTAGAACGGCACTAGTAACTTAAATTTGTTAATACTTGAAAATTTATAAAAAATTTGTAAAGTTATAACATTTTTTTTTTAATATATTAAATTTCACAAGGAGACTAATTAATTGACATAGTAGAAAAGTTAATATTTAAATAAGAACATTTGATTGAAAAATTATTTTTAATAAGAAATGAGTAGACTTTTTTATTTTTTAGGCAATTTTACTTTATATATTATTTTTAAAATTGTTTAAGCAAATATTGCTTGATTGATAAGTAAAAGAAAATAAGAGCGCAAAACGAGAAACCAAATAAAAATTTTTTTTGACTCGAAAACTTGGTACAGGGAATTTTGAAAATGAATTTAGTTAAGAATTGTTATGAGGAATTTCCTGAAATAATTATAAATCTGATTAATAAAATTCAAAAATTAAATTATATTTTCAATTTGCCTCGTTTTCGGCTCTTTAAAGGCAAAAATATATAAAAGTTTAATTAAGGCGTAAATATTTTACGGCAATAAATCGAAATAAAATTAATGGAAAATTAATTGTTTTAATTGTTGATCTTAGGTTTATTGACCAGGAAATATTTCATTATTAATTTTAGATGTTAATTTTGTTTTGTCTACTGGTCTCTATCAATATTATTAAAATATTGATAAATCTTAAGATTGTGAAAAAAGTCTCTATCTCCGCTGGGATCTGAACCCAGG
>JAAAKG020143182.1:0-11425 GCA_010014905.2 Druon quercuslanigerum
CCTTCCTCACACTACTCCCCTCCCTACCGAGTGAGTCACGCCTACCCCGAAAGGGAAACGGCTTAATGATGTAATAAATTTAATTCAAACTTGAATATTTTTTCTCTTCTTAGTAAAAAAAATCTGCAATTAAAATAACTAAATTATTAAAATTACGAAAATTCTTCAGATAATCTGACATGGATTTATTCGGTAGAAAAACATTTTTTAATAAAATTATTTTCAAATATTAAAAAATTATTTAGAATCTAAATGTTTATTTTCATCAATTGCATTTAGAAAACCTTATAAATAAATATTATTATTATATTAAAGTACTTATTTCAAAACATTAACAGCAAACTGTTTGACGCAGAAAATTCGTTATAGAAGTTCATTTAACATTGTCAAAAAGATAGAAACAACTTTAATGTGTAAAACACACTCAGATAACCCAATCATTACTTTAAAGTTTAACATTGTTTCTTTTCTAATTAAAAAAACACCAAATAATGCTAAAATTTAAAGACTAAAATTTAATTTTTTTTTTCTTATTAGGAAAAAAAATCTGCAGTTAAAATTTCTAAATTATTAAAATTACTAAAATTCTTTAGATAATTTACACTTGGATTTTGTAGCTAAATATTAACAAAAAACTATTTTCAAATAATAAAAAATCATTTAAAATCAACATTTTTAGTTTTATCAATTGCATTTTTAAAACCTTATAAATAAATATTATTATAAAATTAAGGTACTTATTTTAAAAAATTTTATCAAAAAAATGTTTGACGCAGGAAATTCGTTTAAAACTTTATTTAATAATGTCAAAAAGATAGAAAAAAATTCAATGTTTGTAACACACACTTAGATAATCCATTTATTACTTTAAAGCGTAACATAATTTCTTTTCTAATTAAACAAAAAAAACATCAATTACTACTAAATTTTGACAACTCAAATTCAATTTTAACTTTAACATTGTTCCTCTTCTTATTAGAAAAAAATTCTGCAATTAAAATTACTAAATTATAAAATTTACTAAACTTCTTTAGATAATTTAACATAGATTTATTATCTATGCATATTAAAAAAATCCTCACCTGGAAATAATAAATATTAATTATCGCAATTTTAATCAATAAAACATATTAATAAAAAGTTATAGTTGTTTATATTCGGGAATTTTTCAATTTGGATATTTTATTCAGCAATTTTCTGTCGTGAAATTTATCATTTGGGAATTTGACAAATCGGTAATATTATTAACGTCCGCAAATAATGTTATTTGGGAATTTTGCAATTCGGTAATATTATAAACTTTCATGAATTTAATTATTCAGGAATTATCAAATTCGAAAATTTTATTTTTTAAGAACTTTTTTATTTGGGAACTTTCCAATTCGGTATTTTTAATTTTCGGAAATTTTATTATGCGCGAATTTTAATATTCGGGAATTTTCCAAGTCGGTATTTCAATTTTATTTTTCGGGATTTTTCAGTCGTCCTTTCATTATTATCAAATTATTTACATATTCAAAACGATTTTTCATGAACAAAATTTGGTAATTATAATTCCTAATATGACAATTGCTATTAAAAAAACTGTTTACAAATAATAAATAATAATTATTGCATTTATTATCGATAAAAAAATATATATAAAATGTTTTAATTGTTTAAATGCGGGAATTTTCCAATTAGAATATTTTATTCGGCAATTTTCTGTCGAAAACTTTATTATTCTGGAATTTTACAATTCGGTAAAATTATTAACTTCCTGGAATAATGTTATTTGGCAATTTTCAATTCGGTATTATTATAAACTGTCGTGAATTTTATTATTCAGGAATTGTCCAATTCGAAAATTTTATTTTTCAAGAATTTTATTATTCGGCAAATTTTCAATTCGACATTTTTAATTTTCGGAAATTTTATTATGCGCGAATTTTAATATTCGAGAATTTCACATTTGTCGGGAGTTTTATTTTTCCGGATTTTTCAGTCGTCCCCTTTATTATTAAAAAATAATTTACAATTCAAAATAATTATTCATGAATAAAATTTGGTAATTATAATTTCTCTTATAAAAACTGATATTAAAAAAATGCTGACTTTCAAAAACGCATTATCTAAAAAATTTTCAATTATTTTTATTTAAAATTCAAAGAATAATTTTCAAAATTTTAAACATTAAAAATAAGTTCACAAAAAATTAATATTAATTATTGTATTTGTATTGAAGAAAACATATTCAAAAAAGTTGTAATTGTTTACATTTCGGAATTTTAGAATTCAGGTATTTTCCAATTCGCATATTTCATTCGATAATTTTCTGTCGGGAACTTTATTATTCGGGCATTTTCAAATCCGGGAATTTTCCAATGTCGGGAAATTAATTTTTCGTGATTTTTTAGTCGTCCTCTTTATCATTAAATGATAATTGACAATTCAAAATTAATTTTTAAAAATAAAATTTAATAATTATAATTCCTCATATGAAAATTGCTTTTAAAAAAATTCTAGAAAATTCACAAGAAGAAACTCAAAATATTTCGTGACACCAATTAAATTAGATAGGGTGGGATAAACTTTCAAAAAAGCATTAACTAAAAAATTTGCAATCCAAATAAGATTGATCTAAATGAATGTTACTTGCAAATAAATACCATTTTTTTCGTTTAGCTTGTACTCAATTATCCACACGCACACCTTTTTAATTTCACTGTCATTACATGTACCTACTCTATTATTAAGAAATGAAACTAAACGTGCCTTACAAGAAAAATTTCATGAATATTCAAATGGTGTATTAGTGATTTCTGTAGGAAAAGGAATTTTCTAAATTTTTTTAATAGAGAAAAAAGAAGAACGAATATTTCAGGTGCTCGGTTTTTATATCGTTTTAACCAATCTGCCCCTGACAGCCTCACGACTTTGGACTGAAAATGTAGGACTGATGGACAACCCTTATAAATATTCAAAACGGAATGTGATATAATGCGACACGCGAGACCAAAGGCATTTCTTATCATTGCACGAGCCCCACGTTATCTCAAACAGTGGTTCTCACAAGGCTCGTCCAAATTTATACCTTTTGAAATTTAATTTTTAAATTTTGGTATACATCCCACCAGTTTTTCGGTTTTTAAAAAAGGGGGAAATTAGTTCTTTTTAATAAATTTTTGTGCATCAAAAATTCGTTTCTCCTTAAAGAGTGTTCAAGGCATAATATTCACTCATTTACTTTAAAATTTTACCTTCACAACCCCCTTTTATTGTGCCCGGAAAATGCCCGGAAAAAATAAAATATTGCAGTTTTATGTACATTTTTTTTGCTAAAGACGGCATTTTATTAAATTTGTCACTATGAATTCTTTTCATGTGATAAAAGACAAGTTTACGTGTTTTTTTAAACTAATTATTTATTGTATAAATAATTTTTTTAACGAGTCATGCAATGTTACTTATTTTCGATCAGACTCCTTAAATGCTTAAATAATTTTATAACATTTAAAATTATATAAACAATTTAAAATGCTTCTTAAAAATATAAAAAGAGTAACCAGGCTTAAATATTTCTTATTATTTATAAATAATTAATATTTTTTCATTAAGTTTTAAAATAAAAAATTGTGATAATGTTTTAAAAATTTGATTTAGATATAATTCTATTATTTACGTTTTTTACATTATTCTGTAAAATATCTACATAAGAACAAGGCCTTTTCACAGTTTATGACACAAAAAAAAAATTATGCCCAAAATTTAGGGATTGTAAAAAGTTTAAAAAATGAAAAATGTTTCAAGACATTTACAATAATTTAAAAAATTTAGTATTTCAGTTTTAATCAGTAATTGAAGAAGATTTTGAAATATTGAAAGAAATTTGTCATATTTTAATTAAATATTAAAGGGTTTTAAAGACATAAAGAGATTTAGAAATATTTCGAGGTTTTACAAAAGATTGAAAAAAATTGAGATTGTCAGTATTTTTAAATATTTTATAGAGATTTTAAAAAGATTTCAAAGGGTTTCAAAAATTTTCAGGATATCAAAATATTCTAAAGGATTTTGAAAAAATTTTTACGTCATACATTTTATTATAAATCAATAAATATATCATATAACAAATTTTTTTAATTTTACATGATACTTAAAGCGATTATATAATTTTTCAGGTTCGTATTTTTAAAAATATTTTAGGATATTTGAAAATATTTAAAGAGATTTCAGAGGATTTTAAGGAATTATGAATAATTTTAAGGAATTTTTAATATTTACGATAATTTTAATAATTTTTAACAATTTCAAAAATTCAGTGATGTTTTGAAATATTACGAGGTAGTTTCAAAGACTAATTTTGTTTCAAATATTTGTAAGAATTTTAAATATTTTCTTATATTTCAATAGATTTTATGAGATTTCAGCAGATTTTATAAGATTTTGGAAGATTTTAGTAATTTTAAAGGGGTTTAAGGGATTTTTAAGAATAAAAATGTTTAATTATAAATTAATAAATATGTTATCTAATACACAATATAATAAATTTTTTAACATTTTAACATATTTCAAAAGATTAAAAAAGTTTGAAGAATTTTTTTCTTAAAGATTTTAGAATATTTTAAAAGATTTTAAGGACTATAGAGGATTTCTAAGATTTCCAGTTGTTGGGGAATATTTTTAAGGAATTTCACAAGATTTAAAATTTGTGAGGAATTTACTAAACTGGAAAGGATTGCGAAGAATCAAAGAAATTTTGAAATATTTTAAAGAAATATTACAATATTTTAATGATTAAATTATCTTTGAAGATTTTAAAAAAGTTTTGTCTAAAAAGTATTACGAAAAAAAAACTTTAAAACATAGTTCAATTCGCATCCAAAGAAGATTCTTTTTCACTTTTTACACGAAAATAAGAATTGTAAACAATAGGTTAATTCTGTTTAAGAAAAATGAAAATTCTTCTAAAACAGATAAATTATGAAATCAAAAATACAAATTTTCACAAAAGAGTCGAATTTTCATTCAAAAAGATTTTAATTTGACTTTTCAACACAAAAATACGAATTTTAAATGAAAAATGAATTCTCTACGAAATAGTTGAATTTTCAACAAAACATTGGCATTTTTATCAAAAATAGGTGCCACATTTGTTTTCCACATTTTTGCACGAGCCGTTTAAAATGAGAGGTCTAAGCATAAAAAACAGTCATTTGGTGATTGTGAATTCTCTTCAGTTAAAGCTCCTTGAGCATTAACGAACACATTCTCATCACGTATCTCGCACTTTACAGCCGGGAATTATATTAGTCTCGAATTTTCCAATTCAGTAATAATATAAACTGTCGTAAATTTTATATTTCGGAAATTTTCTAATTCGAGAATTCTATAATTCGGAAATTTTATTATTCGAGAATTCTATAATTCGGAAATTTTATTATTCAAAAATTTTATTATTCGGGAATTTTCGAATTCTTTATTTTTATTTTCCGGCGATTTTATTATTTGTGAATTTTATTAGTCGGGCATTTGCCAATTCGTATATTTTATAATTCGGCAATTTTTTCGGCAATTTTATAATTCGGAAGTTTTATTATTCGAGAAATTTTTATTTCGGAATTTTGCAATTTGGTATTTTTAATTTTCGGCATTATTTTTATTTGTTAGTTTTTTTTATTCGTGAATTTTATAATTCGGAAATTTCATTATTCGAAAATTTTATTATTCGGGAATTTTCCAATTCGGTATTTTTATTTTTTAGCGATTTTATAATTCGTGAATTTTAGTAGTCGGACATTTGCCAATTCGTATATTTTATAATTCGGAAATTTTTTTTCGGGAATTTTATTATTCAAAAATTTTCGAATTAGGTAATATTATTAACTGCAGGAAATGATATTAGTCTGGAATTTTCCAATTCGGTAATATTAAAAACTGTCGTAAATTTTATTATTTGGAAATTTTCCAATTTGAGAATTTTATAATTCGGAAATTTAATTATTCGAGAATTTTATTATTCGGGAATTTTCGAATTCTTTATTTTTATTTTTCGGCAATTTTATTATTTGTGAATTTTATTAGTCGGGCATTTGCCAATTCGTATATTTTATAATTCGGCAATTTTTTCGGGAATTTTATTATTCGAGAATTTTATTATTCGAAAAATTTCCAATTCGATATTTTTATTTTTCGGCAATTTTATTATTCGCGAATTTTTCTAGTCGGACATTTACCAACTCGTATATTTTATAAATCAAAAATTCTTTTTAGGGAATTTTATTCTTCGAGAATTTTCCAATTCGGTAATGTTTTTAACTGCCAGCAATAATATTAGTCTGGAATTTTCCAATTCGGTTTAATTAAAACTCTCGTGAATTTTATTATTCGGGAATTTTATAATTCGGAAGTTTTATTATTCGAGAATTTTTTATTGCGGAATTTTTCAATTCGGTATTTTTAATTCCCGGAATTCTTATTATTCGTTATTTTTTTCTGGAATTTTCCAAATCGGATATTGTATAATTCGGCAATTTTTTGTCGGGAATTTTATTATTCGAGAATTTTCCAATTCGGTAATATTATTAACTGCCGGGAATAACATTAGTCTGGAATTTTTCAATTCGTAATTATTGTAAATTGTCGTGAATTTTTCAATTCAGGAATTTTATAATTCGAAAATTTTATTATTCGATAATTTTATTATTTGGGAATGTTCCAATTCGGAATTTTTATTTTTCGGCGATTTTATTACTCGTGAATTTTATTAGTCGGGCATATTCCAATTCTTTTATTTAATAATTCGGCAATTTTTTGTCAGGAATTTTATTATTCGAGAATTTTTCAATTCATTAATATTATTAACTGCCTGGAATAATATTAGTTCGAATTTCCCAATTCGGTAATATTATAAATTGTCGTGAATTTTATTATTCGTGAATTTTATAATTCGGAAGTTTTATTGTTCGAGTATTTTTAAATTCCGGAATTCTTTTTATTCGTTAATTTATTTTATTTGAGAATTTTCTAAATCTGATATTTTATAATTTGTCAATTTTTTGTCGTGAATTTTCTAATTCGGAAGTTTTATTATTCGAGAATTTTTTATTCCGGCATTCGAAAATTTTATTATTCGGGAATTTTCCAATTCGGTATTTTTATTTTTTGGTGATTTTATAATTTATGAATTTTAGTAGTCGGACATTTGCCAATTCGGATATTGTATAATTCAGAAATTTTTTATCGGGAATTTTCTAATTCAGTATTTTTAATTTTCGTCAATTTTATTATTCGCAAATTTTAACATCGTGAATTTTCGAATTCCTTATTTCTATTTCTCGGCAATTTTATTATTCGTGAATTTTATTATTCGAGGATTGTGCAATTCGGTGATATTATCAACTGCAAGGAATAATATTCGTCTGGAATTTTTTAAGTCTATATTATTATAAACTGTCGTGAATTTCATTATTCGGGAATTTTATAATTTGGAAATTTCATTATTCGAGAATGTTATTATTCGAAAAATTTCCAATTCGATATTTTTATTTTTCGGCGATTTTATTATTCGTGAACTCTTCTAGTCGGGCATTTACCAACTCGTATATTTTATAAATCAAAAATTCTTTGTCGGGAATTTTATTCTTCGAGAACTTTCCAATTCGGTAATTTTTTTAACTGCCGGCAATAATATTAGTCTGGAATTTTTCAATTCGGTAATATTATGAACTACCGTGAATTTTTTATTCGGTAATTTTCCAATTTGGGAATTTCATCATTCGGAAATTTTATTATTAAAAAATTTTATTATTCGAAAATTTTCTAATTCGGTAATATTATTAACTGCTTTTACTAATATTAGTGTTACATTTTGTAATTCGGTTATATAATAAACTCTCGTGATTTTTATTATTCGAGAATTTTTCAAATCGGGAATTTTATAATACAGAAATTTTAATATACGGGAATTTTCCAATTCGGTATTTTTAATTTTCGGCAATTTTATTATTTACAAATTTAAATATCGTGAATTTTCGAATTCGATATTTTCATTTTCCGGCGATTTTATTATTCGTGAATTATATTAGTCGGGCATTTTCCAATTCGTATATTTTTTAATGCGGCAATTTTTTCGGGAATTTTATTGGAAAATTTTCCAATTCGGTAATATTATAAACTGTCGTAAATTTTATTATTTGGAAATTTGCTAATTCGAGAATTTTATAATTCGGAAATCTTATTATTCGAGAATTTTATAAGTCGGAAATTTTATTATTCAAAAATTTTATTATTCGGGAATTTTCGAATTTTTTATTTTTATTTTTCGGCGATTTTATTATTCGTGGGTTTTATTAGTCGGGCATTTGCCAATTCGCATATTTTATAATTCGGCAATTTGTTCGGGAATTTTATTATTCAAGAATTTCCCAATTCGGTAATATTATAAACTGTCGTGAACTTTATTATTCGTGAATTTTATAATTCGGAAGTTCTATTGTTCTAGAATTTTTTATTCCGACATTTTCCAATTCGGTATTTTTAAATTCCGGAATTCTTTTTATTCGTTAATTTATTTGGCTAGTTTTTGTCGTAAATTTTATTATTCGGCAATTTTATAATTCGGAAGTTTTATTATTCGAGAATTTTTTATTGCGGAATTTTTCAATTCGGTATTTTTAATTCCCGGAATTCATATTATTCGTTTTTTTTTATTCGGGCATTTTCCGAATCGGATATTGTATAATTCTGCAATTTTTTGTCGAGAATTTTATTATAAGGAATTTTATAATTCAGTATTTTTATTCACGTCAATTTTATTATTTGAAAATATTTTAATTTGATAATATTATTAACTGTCGGGAATAAAATTATTCTGGAATTTTCCAATTCGGTAATATTATAAAATGTCGTGAATTTTAGTATTCGGGAATTTTACAATTCGAAAAATTGTATTATTCGAGAATTTTATTATACGGGAATTTTCCAATTTGGTATTTTTATTTTTCGGCAATTTTATTATCCGTGCATTATTCAAAAATTTTCTAATGCGAAAATATTGTTAACTGCTGGGAATAATATTAGACTGAAATTTTCCAATTCGGTAACATTATAAACTGTCGTGAATTTTATTATTCGAAAATTTTTCAATTCGGGAATTTTATAAATCGGAAATTTTATTATTTGAGTATTGTACTATGCGGGAATTTTCCAATTCAGGATTTTTATTTTTCGTCAATTTTATTATTCATAAATTTCATTAGTCGGGCATTTTCCAATTTGTATATTTTATAAATCGGCAATTTTTTGTCGGAAATTTTATTATTCGAGAGTTTTCCCATTCGGTAATATTATTAACTGTCTGGAATAATATTATTCTTGAATTTTCCAATTCAGTTACATTACAAAATGTCGTGAATTTTATAATTCGGAAGTTTTATTATTTGTTAATTTTTTTTTATTTGAGCATTTTCCAAATCGGATATTTTGTAATTCGGCAATTTTATTATTCGGGAATTTTACAATTGGGAAATTTTATTAGTTGAGAATTTTATGATTCGCAAATTTGAACATCGGAAATTGTCGAATTCAGTATTTTTATTTTTCAGCACTTTTATTATCCGTGAATTTTATCATTCTGGCATTTTCCGATTTGACAATTTTACAGTGTCGGGAATGTTATTTTTCGGGATTTTTTAGTCGTCCCATTGCAATGGGAACATCTGATGGTGGACTTCCAAACTCGATCTTTCAATTTTTATTTCTATTTTCACGTATTCCGCACACTAAAATTTTTTATTAAAAACAAATTAATGTTAATGTATTTGGATTTGTGCAACCTTCCCATTGGAGGCTAATGCTGTTATATGCATTATCATGATAGACGTTAGGAGTAAATGTAAAATCTATCGACAGCTGTCAGACTGTGAGTTCCCTCTGTTAAGCTGTCAGAGAAAATATGTGTGTAGTCATATAGACAGTTTCAAAACCCGAGAGCAACCCTTCTTAATTCAAGACTCATTCAATCACTCACTGTTTAAGTGCTCATAATTGAATATCTCAATATGTAAATATAAATTTCATTCTACAAAAATATTTACTTTTTTAATATTTATAAACATCTTAGGCTTCCAACGGATTAACTAAGAAAATTTAATTATTTTCGCAACAGTTTTCATTCAGTGCTCCACGCTTGATCAGTATAAAGTTCAAACAATTAAAATGATTTATTTGTTACACTTTTTTAACATTCAACATGTAATGGAGTGCATTCTGTCACACTTTGTATTGTTTTTTAAAAATTATTTTTATTGATATAAACTATCTGGAACATTTTCACGTTTCTTTAAAAAAAGCTTATTCCATTTTTTAAAATTTTTTGTTAGGTCCTACACATTAAAGTGGGCACATTAATGTCTATTTTCTTATTGCGCTCGATATTTTTGGTAGTTTTAATTGATTTTAATAGTTCTCCTAAAATTTCATTTTTAGATATTGAAGCCGAAATGCTCGAGAATATTTAAGTCCTGAAACAAATTTACTTCAACTGGCCTAGAGCACGCGACTGTTGTTCCTCGCAAGCCTTTTAAAATTAAAGTTCAAAGCATCAAACACTGTCATTTTGTGATTTTAATTCTCTTTTGTTAAAGCTCCTTCGGCTTTAACGAAGACATTCTCATGATGTATCTCATCCTTTGTACTTGATTTACACGAAAATGCGATTTTTTCTACATTATGTGCAACTCTTATGTATCAAATGTATATTATATTTATTTCTGCCCCTCGTGTTGGTACTGCGCTTATTCAGATATTGCAAAATAATGTACAAATTTAATTTTTCATGATTATTTTAATATTTCTTTCTTATTTAGCATTAAATTTTATTCTTGACCACTCTGAAAAATGTATATTATTTCAATAAATTTATATTAGTTTTTTTTTGTGTTAGATTTTTTCGCGAACCTTTTTACAAACGAATATCTCGGTATATCAACAATTGTGGCACATTGTATACTCTTGTACATTTAGTGCCTGAAAAACTTTAAACTCGCATTAGAATTTTTTTATATGGATTGATTTTCAAAATATTAGTTTTGGAAAAACAATTTCGAAGATAGCTTTACTCTGCGAAATATTTCTCAAGCTAGAAAAGATCAATCTTGTTGCAAGGAATATTAGTGCCATTTTTCCTCGTCAGTTTCGTAATTGAAGTACAGTGCACGAAAATATTTTTAAAAAAGTCGTGGTTTCCTATCCAATTAATTCATACTATGGCACTATGGCACACGTATGTTGGATCTCGCGCTTCTCGCTCAAAATGTATTAACCTCGCGCTTCGCGCTCGGATATTTATACTTTGTGCCCGGGATGTATTCCCAATTATGTATTTTATTAATTATGCAGAATTGATTGATACTTTGTCAAAAACCTCTTTTAAATACCATATTTG